>VZUI01035174.1:7500-18157 GCA_013401135.1 Cettia cetti | reverse complement strand
CGGGACCGCTCTGCGGGGAGCGCGGGGCGGCGCCGGCCGGCGGCGGCACCGAGGAGCCCTTCGCGGGGCACCGGGAGGTGGCTCAGGGAGCGCCGGAGCAGCCGGAGCAGCAGCACCCCGTGCCCGAGACGGGGGGCTCCCCGCTGCCCCCCACTGTGGAGGAGGAGGAGGAAGAGGAGGAGGAGGACGAGGAGGAAGGCGACAGCGATGGCTCGCAGCCAGAGGGCAGCTGCGATGAGGAGGAGGAGGAGGATGGTGACGTCCCCGGTGGGCACCAGGGCTGCTCGGGTGGGCTGGAGGCGCTGATCGCTGCCGGCATCGACCTGGGGGAGCTGCCGGCACTGGAGGAACCCGAGGAGCCCCCCCCGGCCCCCCCTTCGCCTGCCCCCCACCCCTCAGGGATCCCCGGCATCGCCCTGCTCAGCGAACTCGCCGACCTGGAGCTGCGCCGGCGCCGCTGTGACCTGGCCAGGGAAGGTGGGTGACACCCGGTGCCCCCCAGTGTCCCCAGCATGCCCTGGTGACTCCCAGCACCCCTTCTGCTTCCAGTACTCTCCAGCACCCCTTGTCCTGCGGGGCTGGGGGGCTGCATTCTGTGCCATGCCGTGCCATGCTGTGCCATGCCGTGCCTGCCATGCCATGCCATGCCATGCCTGCCATGCCATGCTGTGCTCTGCTCACAGCCAGGGCTTGGCTCCAGCACGGGCTCCAGGCAGGCGCCAGGATTCCCTCCCAGCCTCCCAGCTCGGCTTCCCCAGGGAATCCCGGAGGCCCCAGCGGGGACGGCCGCACAGCCTGGCACATCCCCAGCCCTGGAGGGAGGGAGCGTGGGGGGGACCCTGTGCTGGGGTCAGGTGGGGACACCCAGGGGATGACTGTGGGCTCCCAGTCCCCAGGGACGGGTGGTGGGGTGGGCACGGGGTTGGCTGTGGCCAGGTGGGGCACGTTGCCATGGCCCTCCCGGCCGGGGGTCTCCTCCTGCGGCCCCCAGCCCCCCAGGAGCCAGTGCAGGGCTGCAGGATCTGTCCTTGCTGACCCCCTGCCATCCCCACAGGTGAGGATGAGGAGCTGCTGGCCTTCAACCTGCAGAACCTGGCCACGGTGGCGGCCGCCTGGTCGCTGGTGGAGGCGGCAGGGCGGGAGGGCAGCCCCCCCGCACTCAGCCCCCTGCCCGTGTCCCCCCCGCCCCGGGCCCGCGTCCCCCGCCGCAAGTACACCTGGACCCCCAAAACCAAGGCCGTGAGTGTCTCCTGGAGGGGGTGGGAAGGGGGACGAGCTGTGCCCAGTCTCAGCCCTGGCTTTGAGGCCGCCGGCACTGCCAGCCGTGCCCAAACCCCCCCTGGCCCCCCAGGTGTGCCCGCTGAAGGCGGCCATGGAGCAGCTGAACACGCAGGAGGTGGAGGTGCGGATGCGCCTGGCCGAGCTCCAGCGCCGCTACAAGGAGAAGCAGCGGGAGCTGGTGAGGCTGCAGCGGCGCCACGACCACGAGTACGTCCCGTCCCCGTCCTCATCCTGCGCCCGGGGGAACAGGGGCAGCAGGGACAGTCACCTGTGCAATGAGTCTGGCCTGGTGGCGGGGGCTCTGCTGACGGTGCCCCCGGTCCCCAGGCGTGACGAGAGCTCCCGCAGCCCGGCGCGGCGAGGCCCGGGGCGGCCGAGGAAGAGGAAACACTCCAGTGCCCTGGGCAGGGCTGAGAGCCGCAAGGTCAAGTGAGTGACTGGTGCCTCCTATTCCCCCCCCCCGGCCCAGGGGAAAAAATTAATCTGCAGGTTTTATGTCACAAAACGTTAGTGAGAGAGGGGAGGGAGTAGGAGGAGGGAGATGGCAGCCGGGGCGTGCAGGAGCCAGCCAGGGTTGGGTCTGGATCCTTCTGGGGGGTGCAGGATCCCCCCCAAGGGGCGCGGGGTCCCCCGTGCCCACACTGTGTCCCCCAGGGCGGTGAAGACCAGCCTGTCCCTGCTGTGTGCCGAGCTGCGGGGGGACCCTGAGCCCCAGAAGAAGAGGAGCAAACTGTCAGGGGGGACCTTCAGCAGCCTCCAGGGCTCCCCGGTGAGTCCCACGGGGTTTGGGGGGGTCTGTTCTACCCTCCAACTCCCCTGAGTCCCCCCAGTGTGGGGTCCTCTGCCCTGTGTGGTGACTCATGGGGTGTCACAGCTGAAGCAGAAGGTGAAGGGCAAGGGTTTGCCCCCCGGGCTCAGCCCCTTCCGCCGGAGGGACCCCAACCCCGGTGCCCGCATCCAGAAGAAGCTGAACCGCCCCAAGGGCTCCAAGGGCTCCAAGTACCAGGGGCAGGACCCCGGTCCCCGACAGCCCCCGCACTTCAGAGGCAAGGCTGGCACAGGGACGGGGCGTGGGATTGGGATGGGGGTGAGGGGTCCGGGATGGGAGTGGTGGGGTGAGGTCCAGAATGGGGTGCAGAGGCGGGATGGGGATCTGGTTGTGAGGTGGTGTGGGATGGGGATGTGGGATCTGGCATGGGGACAGGGATGTGAGGTTGGGGCTCTGGGATTTGGCACACGACTGAGGGTTCAGGGTCAAAGCTGGGGGTGCGGGGTCTGGGGGGTCAGGACAGATGTGGGGGGTGGCTCATGCCAAGGGGTCACACATGGCCTCAGCTCACCTCGTTCTTCACTGGGGGTGCAGGGGCCACCCCTGTGTGCAGGAGTCCCTCACTGCTGTCCTCTCCCCTTGCAGATGAACCAGAGGGTGACACAGACAGCGAGGAGGGGGACGAGGAGCCGGGGCTGTCACTGCCCACGGGGCCGGTGGCTGTGCTGGGGCCCTCCCCGTCCTCTGTGGTGAAGATGGAGGCCAACGAGAAGGCCAAGAAGAAAAAGGAAAGGCAGGGGCTGCTAGGTAATGGAATTCCCCCCGGGAATGCCTGTGGGCACGGGGGCAAGGACCCCAGGGGGCACATCCTGGGACGGGGTAGGCAACCGAGGTGCTCCAAGCCTGGACCTGCAGGGGGTCCCCTGGTCCCTGTCACCCCGTGGGGTGCCCTGACCCCTCTCCCTGCCAGGTCCCTGCCGCCTGGGCAGCCCCGAGGGGGAGGTGAAGATCAAGCGGCGGCCGGTGAAGCCGGGGGCGGCCGGGAAGCTGGAGAAGGTGCCGGGCCGGCGGAAGGCAGGGGGCTGCCCCGAGGGCAGCAAGAAGAAGCTGAAAGCCAAGGCCAAGGAGAGCCTGCGGCCCCCAGCCCCCGGCGGCCCCAGCCCCCCGGGAGCCCCCAGCAGCCTCTTTGGGGGCACCGACCCCCGGCTGTTGGGGCCGCGGGACGAGGGGGCTCGGCTGGGAGAGAGGGGCAAGAAGGGCACCCGCAAGAGCAAAGGGCTGCAGGCGGCCCTCAGGGTGAGTGGGGGCTGGGCTGGGGGCACCCCTGGGCTCGGGGACAGGGAGATGGGGCACCTGGGGGGGCTGGGGCCACCGATGGGACCGGGGCATGCAGGGGCTGGGGTTATTGGAGGTTCCAGTGAGATGTGGGTGCGGGTTTTGGGGGGTGGTTATGGGGTACTGATGGAACCGTGGGGTGCAGAGGGATGGGGGCAGGTTTTGTGCAGGCTGTGGGCGCTGGTGGAGCTGAGGGGGCACCAGTGCAGGGACTGGGGTGGTGGGAGGCACTGGTGAGCCCTGGGGGGGCTGGGGTCACACTGAGGGGTCCCCGTGCAGCGCAAGAACGGGGCACTCTCGCTGGCCCTCTCCCCCCGGAGCGCCAAGACCATCCTGAGCAAGGGCAAGAAACTGGCCAAGGTCAAGAGCAAAGTGGCCACCAAACAGGTGAGACCCCGTGGGGGGTGCCCCCACCCTGGCACGGCCCCCTTTGCCCCCCACCCACCCCAAGCCTCCTCCTGCAGTGCAAGGGCCGGGCCGTCAGCAAACTCCTGGAGAGCTTCACCGTGGAGGACGACTTCGACTTCGACGACAACAGCAGCTTCTCGGAGGAGGAGGAGGAGCTGGGGGGCTGCCTGGCAGGGGGGGCTCGCGGGGGGGTGCCCCACGCCTGTGCCATCCAGAAGGAGGATCTGCGGGATGGGCTGCACATCCTGATCCCCAAGGAGGACAGCCTGCTCTACGCCGGCAGCGTGCGCACCATCCAGCCCCCCGACATGTGAGTGGAGCCTCGGGGGGGGGGGTCCCAGACGGCACCGAGGTGGGTGCTGAACCCTTCTGTGCCCCCTCCCCAGCTACAGCATCATCATCGAGGGTGAGCGGGGGAACCGGCAGCACATCTACTCGCAGGAGCAGCTGCTGCAGGAGGCGGTGAGTGCGGGGCGGTGGGGATCGGGGTCAGGGAGGGGGTCCCGGAGCCCACAGACCCTGACAGGCTGCGTCCCGCAGGTCCTTGACATTCGGCCGCAGTCCCGCCGGAGCCTGCCTCCCGGCACCCGCGTCTGCGCCTACTGGAGCCAGAAATCCCGGTGCCTCTACCCGGGGAATGTGGTGCGAGGTGAGGCGGGGTGGGGTCAGCCGGGGGTGGGCCGTGCCGGGATCCCGTGCCCGTCCCGACCCCGCCCTGTGCCGCAGGCTCCTCCAGCGACGAGGAGGAGGAGGACGCCGAGGCCGTGCTGGTGGAGTTCGATGACGGGGACACGGGACACATCGCCGTGTCCAACATCCGCCTGCTGCCCCCCGACTTCAAGATCCAATGTGAGCGGCCGGGGTGGGATCACGGGATTTGGGGGGCTGTGGGGGCAGCACGGGGGGCCACTCTGACCCCACACTGACCCCCTGCTCCCCGCAGGCACCGAGCCCTCCCCGGCACTGCTGGTGTCCAGCTCGTGCCGGCGGGCGAAGCGGGCGTGTGGCGACGTGGGCACCCCCGGGGCACTGCCCCCCACGCTCTGCCCCGACCACGGCCCCCAGGCCCCCCGGAATTCCGGCAGGAAGGCGGCCGGGAAGGAGAAAAGTGGTATGGAGGGGAAGGAGCAGGATCCCCTGCCGGGCTGGGATGAGGGGAATGGTGTTGGGATGGGGGAAAGGCACTGGGAAGCGAGAAAGAGTTTTTGGGATGGGGGAAGGAAACTGGGATGCAGAGAAGTGTGCGGGGGTGTGGGGAAGGCTGTTGGGATGCAGGGAAAGGTGCTGGGATGTAGGCAGGGAAACAGATTCATGGAAGGATGTGGGGATGCGTGGAAGGGTGCTGGGGTGCAAAGATGGGGTTAAAGGGACTGGGAATATTGGGGTGCAGAGAAAGGCGAGCAGCTGGGGTTGGGGGCAGGGGTGGCACGATGGGGGTGGAGAGCATCCCTCCCTTCTGCTCCTGTGGCCTCTGGAACCCTGACCCCTCTGTGTTCTGCAGGCAAAGCCGTGGAGGGGCTGTCGGGGGGCCGGGGGCCGGCGCTGGGTGACCCCTCGGCCGGGCGGCGCGGAGGGTCCCTGCTCAGCTGGGCCGCCGTGGCGCAGACCAAGCGGAAGGCAGCCAACAAGAGCTCGGCCGTGCTGCAGAACCTCTTCCAGGTCAACGGCAGCGCCAAGAAGCTGCGGGCCAAGGAGACCCTCTTCCCTCTGCACCACCACCACCACCACCTCGCTGCCCCCGTCTTCGGCAACGCCTTCGGCGCCGACTCCTTCGGCCGCATCGCCAGCTCCTACGGCTCCTTCGGCGCCGGCGCCGGGCTGGTGCTGCCGGCGGCACAGAAGCTGCTGCGCTCCAAGAAAGCCGAGCGGCTGGAGGCCGAGGTGGGCAGGAGCGGGCGCAGGAAGGCCTCAGGCAGCGAGTTCCTGGTCAAGCTGGACCACGAAGGGGTGACGTCCCCCAAGAACAAGACGTGCAAGGCGCTGCTGTTGGCCGAGAAGGACTTTGGGGCCAGGCTGGAGCGGCCGCTGGGCAGCCACGGCTACGGACACGCCGGCCTGGGCGGCCGGGAGCGCAGGGGCCGCGCGGCCGCACACCCACTGCCCGTGGGGCTGGCGCTGCGCAAGTACTCGGGGCACGGGGACTTCGCCCTGAACTGCGACAGCGACTGCCACAGCTCCTACTCGGACATGGACGAGGACGAGGACGCGGGTGGCCTCGGCGCCGACGTCCCCTCGCGCTTCATGACGCGCCTTTCCGTGTCCTCCTCTTCCTCGGGCTCCTCCACCTCGTCCAGCTCCGGCTCCATCTCCACGTCCAGCCTGTGCTCCTCGGACAATGAGGATTCCTCCTACAGCTCGGAGGACGAGGACTCGGCACTGCTGCTGCAGACCTGCCTGTCGCACCCGGTGCCGGCGCTGCTGGCGCAGCCGGACGCGCTGCGGCCCAAGGGCGCCGCGCCCCAGCGCTGCTTCCTGTCCAAGGCGGCCGCCACCGGCCCCAAGGCCAAGCTCAAGCGCAAGGATCCCCTCAGCTTCGCCAAAGCCAAAGAGTTCTCCCGGCGGCAGCGCCTGCCCTCGGTGGAAAACCGGCCAAAGATCTCCGCCTTCCTGCCCGCGCGCCAGCTCTGGAGGTGGTCGGGGAACCCCACGCAGGTAAGGAGCCCCACGGGCAGCTGCCAGCACCCAGCTCTTGGCACGGACAGTGCCCGCCATGGGCACCCACCTCGGCGTGGTGTGGGAGGGAAGGGGCAGGCACAGCTCGGGGCAGGGGCACAGGTGGGTGTCAGTGCAAGGGACAAGGTGCAGGTGCCAGGGGCGTGTCAGGCGCCACGTGCTCAAGGCGGAGCTCTGGATGCTCAGGGTGCTGGGGACACCAGCTGTGACACGGTGCTGGGGACACCAGCTGTGACACGAGGGTGCTGGGGACACCAGCTGTGACACGATGGTGCTGGGGACACCAGCTGTGACACGATGGTGCTGGGGACACCAGCTGTGACACGTGGGTGCTGGGGACACCAGCTGTGACACGATGGTGCTGGGGACACCAGCTGTGACATGCGGGTGCTGGGGACACCAGCTGTGACACGAGGGTGCTGGGGACACCAGCTGTGACACGCGGGTGCCCAGAGCAGGGTGCTGGTGGCACTGGCTGCAGGATGGAGGAGGGTGCTGGTGGCACATGGGCAGCCAGTGTAGGGAGCTGGTGACCCAGCTGTGAATGCCAGCACAGGGTGGTGATGCCACCAGCTGTGTCCCTTGAGCTGGCAGTGCCAGTGACAGCAGCTGTGCCCCCCGCCTGGCACTGCTCTCCGCGTGCCCCCACAGTGTCCCCACGCCCCCAGGGCGGGTTTGGGGGGCCGTGTGCCAGCGCTGAGCCCGTGTCCCCTCCCCAGCGGCGCGGCATGAAGGGCAAGGCGCGGAAGCTGTTCTACAAGGCCATCGTGCGGGGCAAGGAGACGCTGCGCGTGGGCGACTGCGCCGTGTTCCTGTCGGCCGGGCGGCCCAACCTGCCCTACATCGGCCGCATCGAGAGCATGTGGGAGTCCTGGGCCAGCAACATGGTGGTCAAGGTCAAGTGGTTCTACCACCCCGAGGAGACCAAGCTGGGCAAGCGCCAGAGCGACGGCAAGGTGAGGCAGGGCTGGCTCCGGGGGCAGGGAGCCAGGTGCCAGCTCAGGTAGCCAGGTGCCAGCTCAGGGAGCCAGGTCCCCGCTCAGGGAGCCAGGTCCCCGCTCGGGTAGCCAGGTGCCGTGTCCTGTGGCCACACACCATGTCAGGGAGCCATGTACCATGTCACCTGGTCATGCATCATGTCAAGTAGCCACGTAACACGTCAGGTAGCCACGCATCATGTTAAACCATGTATTGTGCCAGGGAGCCATGAGGTAGCCAGGTGCCAGGGCAAGTAGCCATATGCCATGTCTGGCACACGTGTGTGTTGCCAGGTAGCCACAAACCGTGCCAGGTAGCCGTGTCCCATGGCACGTAGCCATGCATGGCCGTGCACCACATCAAGTAGCCATCTACGGTGTCAACTAGCCATATACCTACATCAGGTGGCCATGCACCGTGCCAGGTGGCCATGTCCCAGACCAGGTGGCCCTGGCACTGGAAGGGTGGCCCTGTCCTACACCAGACAGCCATGTCCCACAGCAGGTAGCCATATCCCATACCAGGTAGCCATATCCCACAGCAGGTAGCCATGTCCCACAGCAGGTAGCCATATCCCACAGCAGGTAGCCATGTCCCATAGCAGGTAGCCATATCCCACAGCAGGTAGCCATATCCCATAGCAGGTAGCCATATCCCACAGCAGGTAGCCATATCCCATAGCAGGTAGCCATGTCCCATACCAGGTAGCCATATCTCATACCAGGTAGCCGCGTGCCAGCCCGGGCGGCGGCAGTGACGGCGCCTTGTCCCCGCAGAACGCGCTGTACCAGTCGTGCCACGAGGACGAGAACGATGTGCAGACCATCTCGCACAAGTGCCAGGTGGTGGGGCGGGAGCACTACGAGCAGCTGACGCGCGGCCGCCGCTGCCAGGACCGCCAGGACCTCTATTACCTGGCGGGCACCTACGACCCCACCACGGGGCGCCTGGTGACCGCCGACGGGGTGCCCATCCTGTGCTGACCCCCGGGGTGCCCGGCCCCCGCTGACCCCCGGGGCGCCCACCCCGCGCTGACCCCGCCCGGCTCTGGTGGCAAGGGTGACGTGGGGACGTCAGGGGCGCATCGGGGGACGTGGGGGGAGGGCTCCCCTACAAGCCATAACTTTCCCTAGTACCTCTGACTGTTTGCCAGCAGGTGAAGCAGAAATCAGGTGTGTTGTTCTATTTATTTTGCCTGTAAATATTGTATTTCTTCCGGGAAGTTTTATGGAAAAGCGAGAAAGGAAAAAAAAAAACAAACCAACAAAAAAAACGATGACAACAACAAAAAAAAAGATAAAAAATTATGAAAAAAAATCACAAAAAAATAATAATAATCCTCGGGGAAGGGGGTGGGGCGGGGGGGTCGTTTCAGTGCACTGTGTCCTCCAGCCTGGGGGGACGGGGACAGCGGGGAGCGCTGTACAGAGGGGGCCAGGGCGGGGGGCTCGGCCCCAGGCGGGGGGCCCAGCGCCGCCGTCCCCAGTGCAATAGTGGGGTGACCGCGGGGGGGACACCCCGGGGGGACCACGGGGACCCCGCGGGGCCGGCGGACGCTGGCCCGTCCCGCCGCCGCTGCCTGGAAAATATGTACAGGGGCTTTTCCAGTGTAAACACTAAAAAACACAAAAAAAATCCCACAAAACAGGATTAAAAAAAAAAATAACCCAAAAGGACAAAAAAAAAAAAAAAAGGAGCAAAGGGTTAAACAAAGGTTTTATGAGCCGCCATTCCTGTAAAGGCCTTTTACTATGGAACTTTTTTATGGATAACTTGGCTTATGAATAAATATATGAACCGTTGCTGGCGCCGGCTCCGCTCTCGGCTCTGCCTCAGTTTCCCTCGTGCTGCGACCATCCCTGGAACTCACAGTTATGGATCAGGGATGGATTGGGGATGGAGCAGGGAGGGATCGGGGATGGAACAGAGTGGGATCGGGGATGGAGCAGGGATGGATCAGGGAGGGATTGGGGATGGAGCAGGGATGGATCAGGGATGGATCAAGGATGGATCGAGGATGGAGCAGGGATGGATCGGGGATGGATCAAGGATGGAGCAGGGATGCATCGGGGATGGATCAAGGATGTATCAGGGATGGAGCAGGGAAGGAGCAGGGATGGAGCAGGGATGGTCAAGGATGTATCACGGATGAAGCAGGGAGGGATCGGGGATGGTCAGGGATGGATCGGGGATGTATCAGGGATGGTCAGGGATGTATCAGGGATGGTCAGGGATGTATCAGGGATGGTCAGGGATGGAGCAGGGATGGATCGGGGATGTATCAGGGATGGTCAGGGATGTATCAGGGATGGTCAGGGATGGAGCAGGGATGGATCGGGGATGGAGCAGGGATGGTCAGGGATGGTCAGGGATGGAGCAGGGATGTATCAGGGATGGTCAGGGATGGTCAGGGATGGAGCAGGGATGTATCAGGGATGGTCAGGGATGGAGCAGGGATGGTCAGGGATGGAGCAGGGGTGGTCAGGGATGTATCACGGGTGGAGCAGGGATGTATCACGGGTGGATCACTCAGGGCCTCACTCAGGGCCTGTTCCCCCTCCCCACGTGGGCTCAGACGGACGGGCAGCTCTGCCTCGCCATTGGTCGAGCCTCCACCAATCAGCGGGGGTCGAGCCGGCAGCCGGGCTCCCATTGGCTGTCGGGGCGCGCTTTTGTTCTCGGCACCGGCGCGCGCCGTCAAACCCCACCCCCGGCCGCCAGGGGGCGCTGTGGGAGGGGCCGGGCCCCCGCGCGTGGCCGTGCTGCCCCCTGGCGGCCGCATCGCGACAGAGCGGGACACGGCGGCGACAGAGGGACAGCGGGGGGACTGAGGGACAGCGGGGGGACAGAGGGACACAGAGGGACACCGGGGGGACTGAAGGACATTGGGGGGACAGAAGGACACCGGGGGGACTGAGGGACACAAGGGAGACAGAGAGACACAGAGGGACACCGGGGGGGACAGAGGGACACCAGGGAGACTGAGGGACACAGGGGGGGATATTTGGGGGACAGGGAAAGGGATGGACAGACGGACACGGTCTCAGCAGAACAGAAGGACAGACGGGCAAGTGGAGGGACAGAGAGCGGCGTGCTGGGAAGGACGGACAGACGGACAGGGACAAGGCTGGAGGGCGACCGGACAGGTTGGCAAAGGGATGGAAGGGTGGCTGGACAGATGGACGGACACCAAAAGGGACAGATGGACAGGCA
>VZUI01035174.1:0-2500 GCA_013401135.1 Cettia cetti | reverse complement strand
CCCACCAGGCAGCCATGTACCATGCACCGGTTCAGGTAGCCACACCCCATGTCAGGTAGCCAGCACCAGTGTCAAGCAGCCATGTCATGTCAGGCAGCCACACGCTGTGCCAGGTAGCCATGTCCCATGTCACATTAGCCAGGTACCGTGCCAAGGAGGCACCTATCATGCGAGTTACCGTGCCAGGTAGCCGCATGCTGTGCCAGAGGCCACCCGCGCCAGCTCCCGGTGCCACTCAGGCCCGTGGCAGTGGTGGCCGCTGGTGTCGCCGCCCCCAGGTCCCACGGGATCCCCACCGCTGCCCAGCCCTTCCCGGGATGGGTGACACGGGGATTGTCGGGGTACAAAGACTCGGGATGGCCTCGGGAGGGTGCCGGGGGTCCCGGAGGGTCCCGGAGCAGCTCGAGGGGGTCTCGTGTCCCGCCGTGTCCCGCCGGGCCGTGGTGGGACAGGGAGGGCCCTGGGGGGGTCTGGCTCGGGGGGGCTGCGCAGGTGACGCCCGCATCCCGCAGGTCCCCGGGGGACACCCCGCCCGCACCCCCCACCCGGACACAGCACCGGGGCCGCCCCGCGTGGGCCGCCCCCACCCGTGACTCAGGGCGGGCAGGGCCGAGCAGGGAGGGGCAGGGGCGGGAGGACGAGGAGGAGGAGGAGGAAAAGGAGGAGGAGGAGGAGGAGGAAGGCCCCACCCCCGCCCCGCCCCGCCGCCCGGTGTCCGTCCGTCCGTCCCCGCCACCCGTGCGTAGGGGAGGAGTGATGGAGCGGCGATGGGGGGGTCTCACCTCGCAGGTCCCCTGATCCCCCACCGGACCCCCCCGAGCTCCTGCCCTGACACCCCCGAGCTGCCGGGGCGCGGTTGAGGCCCCCCATCCCTACCAAGCGCCCTTCCAAGGACCGGGGCCCCCGGGCAGCCCAACAGCCTCACACCCCTCCGTGCTTGGAAACCAGGAGGGGCTCCCCCGACACCCTCCTGACCCCGACCCCCACCCCAAGACCCTGCCTGATCCCCTGGGCGTGTGGGACACACTGAACGCCCCCTTTCCCCTCTGCCAGCCCCCCACCGTGCTGTGGACTGGGGACCCCGCCTGGCAGCCCAGCACCCTCATTTTCCTCCTGGGAAGGGCGTTGGATGGAAATCGGGGGGGCACCCACCCGGGGGGGGGTCACCCACCCACCCCTGTCAGCCCCCAGCCCGCCATGTCCCGGCCAGAGGGGTTGTCACGAGCGTGTCCGGTCTCAGCAGCCCTCAGTGGGGAGGGGTCTGGCTGTCCCCAGCCCGGGGGGACACAGGGACACGCTGTGCCTGTGGGACAGCGCCCAGGGCCCCCCCCCGAGGGGAACCTGACCCCGCCGGGGGGGCGGGGGGGGGGGACCGGGGTGTATAAATGCGGCTCCCGGCTGCGCTGCCGGGCAGGTGCCGGCGGGCACCCACCGAGAGGCACACGGCCACCCTGCCACCCACGGGCCCCCCCAGGACCCTGACCCACTTATTCCCCCTGCGCCGTGGCCCGAAAGCCGAGCCGGCTCCGTTTCGGGCGTCAGTTTCAGCAGCAGGGCGGTCGCGGCTCGGATGTCGCAGCTCGGGGGGCCTCGGCACCCCCTGGCGCGGGCAGCGCCAGCGCGGCATGAAAAAGTCATGAGCAACCAAAGCTGGGGCTGTTGAGGGAACAATAACCGGGCACCGGGCTGACACCGGAGCCGCAGGGCCGGGGGGACGGCGGAGGGAGCCGGCGTGGCATCGCTGCGGCACGGCCGGACCCCGGCACGGGGGTTCGGGAAACTTTCGGGGGGCTCGGGTGCTGGCAGAGCCCGTCCCCTGCTGTCCTCAGCTGCCCCCGGTGCAGCGAGGCCGAGGCCGGGCGTCCCTGTGGCTGCGCCTGCCCTGGCTGCGGGGCCTCAGCAGGGCTGGGGTTGGAGTGGGGACTGTCCCCTACACCGCCATCCCCTTCTGTCGCCCACGTCCCCATCCACACCTGCTCCCCACCAAGGGGCCGGACCCTCATCTCTGTCATGAGTTCCAGGCGGGCTCAGCCCGCGGAGGAGCCCACGCCCAGGGGGTTGGCTCGGGGAGGGGGCGGTGGGGGTGGTTTGGGGGTGACCCCGATCCACAGCTGCAGGAGGGATTTGGGGCCACAGGACAGATGGAGACCAAGGGCCCCAAAGCAGGATAAAAGGTTTATACTAATCAAAATGCCTGGCTAATTGGAAAAGGCGCTTAGGGGCTGGCCGGGAGGCGGCGCGGCTGGAGGTGACCCGCTGCTGAATCAGAGGGGCCGGTAACCTTAACCCGCCGGGATCGGAACGGATACGCCGGCCCGGATCGGGTTCCCACCCAAGTTTTCCACCCGCGGCTCCGCCACAGCCGGACGGGGCCGCGGCGAGGGACGGTGGCGTGGCCGGGGGCTGCCGCGGTGCCCCCTCGCCCAGGCGCCCCCGGTGCCCATCGCAACCCGGCCGGTCTCTAATCCCACCCGCGGGTAATCGCGGTCTCCCGGGCCCC
>VZUI01035170.1:0-98779 GCA_013401135.1 Cettia cetti | reverse complement strand
TTTTTTTTTTTTTTTTTTTTTTTTTTTTTTTTTTTTTTTTTTTTTTTTTTTTTTTTTTTTTTTTTTTTTTTTTTCTCTTCTGATACAAACCTGCTGTGTTTAAAGGGAATGAGCGCTCCTACATGCTGGAGTACTGGAACCTCTGACTTGAGAACAGAACTGTTTTCATAGTTCAGGCATAATCTCTCCACGTCCCCCAGATCCTAACCAGAAAGCATATGCTGAGGACCTTGCCTGGCTTGTCAGAATCTGGCATTTGGCACAGCAGAAACCAGATCTTCCTCTGGAATCACCAGCCACAGGGTTCCCACTGCAGGAGGCAGCTCCCCCTGTGCTCGTGTGGGAAGGGCAGAGCTCAGTGCATCCTGCCACAAGACAGGAGCTGGGTGGGGGTTCAGTTCCCGCCAGCCTGCTCCTCTTTCATGGCTTTAATAAATCCCAATAAATTAGATTGGCCCTGGGACTTGGAAGTTTTACTTCTTTTTGGATGCCTTACGTAATTTCAGTAGCAGCTGAGGGCACCTGTCATGGGTGGATTGCAGAGACACTTTCATGGTATTGATGCAGTGATCCTCTGAGAAAAATACATAGGAACAAACACACCATGCCATAGAATAAAATTTTTAAAAAGGGTGTCTAGGCTTGGTGTGGGAAAACATCAGGACTGAGAAGCTGAATCACACCGGGTGTTTGTAAGTGCTGTAGAAAGAGCAATATGCTCATTGAGCTGCGGAGCAATTTACTCATCCAGGGTATTTCTTACCACATTTAAGGACCTGAAGCACATTCTTGGGTCAAGAATAAGGGAAAGAATGAGGTAGTACTTATGGGAGGACTATTTTTTTCTAAGCCAAGCTGTTGATGCAAAGTTGGGATGCCCCTCAGTGCATCCAGCTGTGCTGGAGGCAGCCATGAGATTCCTCCTTGTCTACACACCTGAAACAACTCAGATTTGCAATAATTATTCAGACATAAAGGGTTTTTTTCTCTCTCAAGGCCCATATCTGCCCTCCTTTTTAGTGAAAAATGGCAGTCCCTTAGGAGAACATGACAACTGTGAGCAAGGTAAGCAAGGAAAGGTCTGAGCCTGACCCCAGACCCATGGCCCTGGACACCCAGAATCCATCAGACTGAACAAAAACTTTCAGTTGCTGTCTAACCCCCAGAGCACCCAACACATCCCTGTTTGCCTTCCAGTAAGCCTGGCGTCCCATTCCTCTTGCATGTGACTCCAAGGAGCCCCACTGTGAGCAAGTCAGGGCTTAGTTCCACCTAAGCAGGAGGTGAGTTCAGCTTTGCCACAGCTTCCAGGGCTGATCTAGAATTTCCTATTGAACTCTCTTATACTGGCTGCAAAATACATATGGCACATACCTTCATTGATAGGAAAGATACTTGCTTTAATCAAATATCAAAGATCCTATTATTTTGCAATGCACAAAAATTAAAAAATATCCAGGACCTAAAACGTGCCTTTGCCCATAGTACCCCTGACAGAAGCAGGGTACCATGGACTGCAGGACTCCAGCATTAACTCTGGTTGATAACAATTGCTCAGTGTCACTTCCATAAGCCCTCCTGGAACAAATCACATGCAATTTTGTAACTGCTTGGGAGAAATAAGGACATTATTAAAAACCAGCATGCATCAAACAGATCTAATTGTATTGAGTTCTGTCAGGCCAATCTAAATATTTTTCATGACAAGTTAGTGGGAGAATCAGTAAATGTCACATACCTTTACACATTTGGGAAAGTATTGTGTAAATTAAATTATTTGGGGTGGTTGCAAAAGTGTCTGGGAAATCATAGCTGGACAGCAGTTCTCAGTGCCATAGTCTCATCTCACAGGCTGTAAGGATGCTCAGGGAGTGGTCTGTGGTCTCTGCCAAGTCTGATGACACTTCACATTTTCAGAAACAATCTAAAATAAATAAAGAAGAAGGGACTCTTGCCAGTGACATGTGAAGCTAGAAAAGGTTGCATGTAGGTTAATGCATAAGCTAAGAATTTAAAAATAATAACAGTTTAAGAAACATCCTGACTCATGTTTGATTGTTCAAATACAAAATGCCGCATTGCACAGCAAAAAACACCTTTGCACAATCACACCAGGGAATTATCAGGTCAGCATGCATTTTGGGGAAGTGGGCTACAGGCTGAACACAACTCAAGAGTATCTTGTTGCTGTGAAAGAGGTAAATCTTGTATGAACCTGCGTCCCAGTGTGGAAACACAAGGTAATTCTGCACTGCTCCACTTGATGGTCTTGACTCAAAGTCATCAGTGGGACTGAAGTGCACAGTGTGGGCAAGAGCACTGCAAAGACAGGCTGTAAGACAGATGGACCAAAAAGGGCAGTCAGAGAAGGGTAGTCAGGTCTAGTAGGAAATTATTTAATAGTAAAAGTGAGAAATTAGATCGAAGGGAATGGAAGGCTTTTAGAAGTGAATATAAGGAAACACTGGAGAAGACGAAGAAAACTGTGGTTTCTCCAACATTGAAGGTCCCCACTGATGACAGGGAGGTAGACACCTGCCAGGAATGATGTGCAGGTGTTTTATGCAGAAGATGGACCAGAGACCCCTCCCCTTCAGAGCAGGTGCATATCCCGGAAAAGGCAGCATTTCAGAGAGGTCACTGCATGAAGACACAGTCTGGGTTCAAGGAAACCAGATTGACAGTCTTAGAAATGTGGTAGAAGTGCTTCATCCCTACCTTCAGATGCAGCTTGCTGCAGCTGCGTGCTTGATAGATAGCAGATGGATGACCTCCAAAAGATAACTGCTGATGGAGAGGAAGGGCTGCTAGCAGGACAAAGAAAAGCAGTGGGTAATCTCCATGGAGGCAGAAAATTGGTTCACCTCTCCCGGAATGTAAAGTTGGGGAGGATTGTATTATCCCTTAGAGCTGTGTCAACAATGGGTCTGAAGTTCTTGCCTGGCAGCACGAAGGCTGGCTGATTCAACTACAGACCAGATGCACCAAAGTTTGGTGATGCCAAATCTGACAGTGCAGAGTAGGGCTGATGCTCCCCTGGCAGGGATAAAAGGAGGGTTGATGTCTCTCCAACTCAGCTGCAGATCTTTTGGGCAATGATTTTCACCATTACAAGGTTTTTATTGTGCAGCTAGTCCCTGCATTTCACCATTTCTCACCATGCATCCAGGAGCAATGTCTGCAGGCCAGTGAAAATAGGATTGGCTCTACATCTGGATTGGGGATGGTCACCTGCAGCCACCTCTGTGCTCAGACAACATGGCCCTTGTCTCAGAGCCCATCCACCTCCATCCCTCCTGTTAGGCAGATACATTTTTTAGCTGAGATTTCAGACCAGGTACTCCTTGTATCAAAACAGTCTTTGAGGATCACTTGTCACACAAGGTGGTGGTGGCCTGGTAGAGCTCCTGCCCTTGCAGGGAGCTCTGGTGAGACTTCCTAAAAATAATGTGCATTGATGTGGTCTTTGCAATTCATGCTGCAACAAATGCAGAGGACACAGGTGGGGCAGAGATGGATAGAAACATTTTTTTACCCTTCTTTAGCAAACACATTATGAAAGATATAGAGAAACCCACATGCCTGCATCCAAACATATTTTTTGTCCTGAAGGGAAAAAATTGAGCTTGTTCCAGCTTGGAAGGTGAAAACCATGTGGTAGCTATTTCAAGAGCACATGTGATCAATAATTTACCCCTGCTATTTAGGAACTGAAGCTTTTACACAGGTGATAGCAGGAAGGAGTGAAAGGGAGCCATGCAAGCTGCACTGGGACCCACCGATAACGCTCTGCCTGGGTCAGAGAGGGGAATGATTTACAGCCGTTTAAAGCTGGAATACCAAGTTTGGAAGGACTGCCAAACCTTGCTCACTACCATTATTGATGTCCCTTGTCTCTTGAATTAATCTCTAATTTTAAAAGTCAGTTTGTTTTAAGAGCTATCATTAGCTTTTCAATCTCCAAGCCTTTCAGTTTCTCTGGAGAAACGAAAAAGGAAAGAAACCCCAACTTTTCAGATCTCATGAGGAAATTATGGGTTTAATGTGATCATTTCCTTCTAGGCAGTGGGTTGCTAAAGGATTTCTAAGAACAGACTGAAATTGGTGTGTGCTTTGTGTTCAGCATTATTGCTGAGGAATTTACACACCTGTCACCCAATTGCTACTTCCTTTGTAAAACAGAAATGACAACCTCAAGTCATTTACTTTTATTGTAGGGTTGGGTTTTTTTCTTCATAGCAAAGTGTTCAACACCCTTTTGAAAAGAAACAGCAGATTTTCTCCGTGCTTTGGACAAAAACTGCAGCACAGGCTGCATTTTTCAAGACGTAAGTAGAGTGAGTTTCCTTCTGTATCAGACAGTGCAATGTATTATTAAAATCCAATTTAAACTTCCTAGTCTCAGGTGCCAGATGGCCAAACTATGTTTGCAGTCCTGGAGGAAAGCTAGGATGGGCCTCTCACATGCCTCTGCCTTTGTCACATCTATCTAAACAGAAATTTCTAATGTTATTTTGGCTTTTAAATAGTTGGAACCTTGTTGGCTGTTTCAGCTTTAGCACACACAGATACTTTATGAGTCTCCATCAAAAACATTCCTGAGATTGTACAGGTCCTGCTTACTTCTTGCAAAGCTGAGGCTGTCCTTAGCCAAATGGAGGTACCATTAATATTTCTATATCAATATTAATTTGTATATTGCACTGGACCTTAATATTTGTATCTTTTTCCACTGCAAAGCCATGAGAAAACAGAGACTCAACATACACAAAGAGACTACATTTCCAAGGTCTGAGCAGCATGAGACTAAACGTGAGGGTGGGGACTGCTCTTTAAGCAATAAAAAGAGAGAGAAGTCAAGGAGAGAATTTTCTTGTACGTCCAGGGTTCAAAAGGTTTCTCCCAGAAAAGTTTTCTTATTTTTTTCATTTGAATGTATTTCTCAGTGATGTTTTCCATGCTGCATTACATTTCTCATTGCTTTGTAATTGAGGTTTTTAGAAGACAAGACAGCTTTTGAGCTGGCAGGGTAGCAAGGACTAGATAATTGTATAAGACATGGCTTGGAAGGAATTTAGCCCAACGACATCCTGGCTGCATTACAATCCCTTCCAAAAAAAATTTAAAAAAAGCATCCAGATCACATGGAGCAGGGCATCCTCTCTGGAGAATTGTCCTGTGGTCATCCCTGGAACAAATGGGATGGGGCAGATGCAGCTGCAATGTGGTTATAGGGAAGGTGGGCACAGACTCTCAGTCCTATGGCTGGAGCTTCTTGACTGTGCTCAGCTGTACTCCTGCCTCCTCTCGGGAGGGGTGCTCTGCTCCTTTGAGCCCACAAAGAGCACACAGGCTCTTCACCACTGAGGCTCCTTTGCCTCTGAGCAGTGTCTACATCTTCCCCAGACAAAGGAGTCAAAAATTCTGCCCCATGAGGATGTTTTGTGAAGCCTCCTGGAGGTTTGCTCCATGTACTTCCTTCAGAAAAACCCCACAGTTCAAACTGGATTTCTTATCTGTGGTTGGGGGAAAGGAATCCCCCAGGGGAGGGAGAAATACGGAGAACTGCAATCTTACACAGGGTCATCGTATGAGGAGTGGGAAGTACTCAAATTGTTTGGAGGCACAATCTGCCCTCTCACATCTAGCTCAGTGTGTTCAGTAGCATGACAACACGACTGAGCCACTCCTCTTAAAGCTAATACCACATGGGGGGATTAACTGCGAGCAAGCAAGCAAAAATAATGGGCTCATTGAAATTCAAGGAGAGCTCTGTTTGAGCCACACTGAAATACTCCTTCTCCATTTGGAGCTTCTCTCCCTGCTGCAGGAGTAGGTGCCCTGCCTGTGTGGCACAGACCAGTGACCCCGTTATGTGCCCATTGTCACCTGCATCACGCCTGCACAGCACACTGCCACACAAGAGGAGTCACAGAGTGATGTTAGACAGTGGGACAATGGCAGGGGAGTCCCCAAGCCATCACAAAGTTGGGGCAGGAAAAGGAGAGCGGGGAGGAAGTGTGAAACTGGCAGCAGGTGGCAAACTGGGATGCAATTCCCAGCAGAGAAGTCAGACGGACACAGTGCGAAGAGGGGATTTATCCCCTCCTCCTCCCTGCAGGCCCCAGAATAAGTTAAACAAGGCATCAGATGTTTCTATTTTAAGAATAACCAGGAAGGCTGGCAACTACAAAAGGAAAAGGAGGGAAGGGCAGAAGTTGTCTAGTAAAATTAGCAACACATTTTCCTGCCTGCCTTCCAGAGAGCGTGCCCCCTTCCAGCAAGCCAGGGTCTGCACAGCATAAATTATTGCTGTCTAAATTTGAGCCTGTGCTGTTGTTTCTGCCAAGTGTTTACTCCTGAATGCTATATTTTTTCAGCTGCAGATGCCACTGTGTGACATGTGTCATCACAGTACGTGCCCCTGAAAAATAGGCACTGTGAAATTGCTCTGACATTCTCCCGGATGGGCTGCTCACGTGTGCAGAGACAGGAGTCAGAAGGCCTTGGCGAAGAGACGAGTCTGTCCCACTCTGGCAAAACTGGACAGTGAGCTGGGGGAGATTCCTGCTGCACCTGGCACCGAGTTCATGGGTCATCACTGAACTCCACTTGTGCAGATAAGACTTCCGGGCACCTTCTGCTTCAGGTAGCTCTGAACTGCTGCTTCCCCTTTGAATGAGACTTGTCCTCCTCATGGCAGCGAGTAAAGCCACAACTTCATCTTCTGTCACAGGCTGCATAAAAACCAGAAGCTGCATCAGGCACAACACAGTGATTGTGCACCACTAGAAGTGGTTGCAAGGATGAGATGCTGGATAAATATTTGACAGCTATTTTCATTCTCCCACAACCATGTTACCATTAATTCTTTTTGGCCACATGTCACCTACCAGCAGCAAGTCCAGAGCTCTTCAAACAGATTGGATGATTCCTTCTTGGTAATATTCAGACTGCTGAAAGCTCAGAACTGTGCAATGTGATTGACAAACAAAACCAGTCGAATAGCCTGGTTTTGTTGTGTCAGGCAATAGACTTTTATGGCTGTGGATGTAGTGGCTGTATTCTGCCATTGAAACAAAGAGCTCTGGGCTTGGCATGCTCACCTGGCTCCTAATCAGCTTTGGCCTTCACTTACTCACAGGTTTCTGTTCAACCTAAAGCACACAGATTAAAATAAACTACAGCTTTAAAGAGAAGGCTTTATAACCCCAATTAGGGAAAAATGTTTTACGTTGGTATCTTAAGCCCTGGCATGTCAAGGTTAGAAATGTTCTTGTTTCATTGCTCTGACAACATATGGCCAAAGTCAACAAGAGGCTGATGTGAGCATTTGATATATGGCAGCCCAGCATGATCTCATACTTGGCAGGTCACGGGATCAGAGCATAAAACAGTCACACACGATCAACATTAGGTCCTGTATCTGTGTGAAGACGTATGGGTCTGTCACTGCGATTATGGATAGAAAGCCAAAGCTGGATGAAGGTCAGGCTGTTTGGACAGCCCAAACCTGTGACATCCTACCCTACATGGTGCCACTGGTAGAGGAGAGCCACTTGTCCTGAAATGCCTCTCACTGCCATCAGCATCATTGTGCTTCACAGCTCAGGTTCGCCCAGCACACCTGTCTGCTCTAAGAGCAGGCAGAAAATGGAGCAGGACATCTGTGCCAGGGAATTGGCTTCTGCCATCTTCTGCTATTTTTACATGGTGGCTGTGAAAGCTTCCAAAACGAGATGCATTTCCACAATTAAACTGAACGCGTTTAATAGCAAACTCTATCACAAATTGCAGAGTGAAGCCACTTCATATTTCCATGGGGCTTGCTAGAAAAATAGCTCCAATTAATGAGGCACATTGTAGACTTGTTTATATTCAGCTGACTCTGTTCAAGCACCAAATTATCTGTGTGTGATTATGAGGCCAAATTCACCCTGTAATTTTTCATTTAGCATTATTTTACTGCCTGGCCTGTTCTGCTGAGCTGAGGAGTTACTCATGGAGCAAAACCTTGCCGTCCTCACTCCCAAGCTTCCGGGGACTTTACAGGTGTTGCACAAAGTCACAGCCTCCTGTAAATAGCCACCACTTGGTAGTATCATCTTCCAGGCTCAGAGTTAGCAGGCAGAGGGCTGGGTCACCCTTCTGGCTTGATTTGCTTCTTCCTGGACAACGTAAGCAATAAGGATATTCTGGAGTCAGCTTTATTGGTAAAATTAATTTCACAAGTGTGAACCAGGTCCAGAGAGAATTTGAGCATTGACATTTGGAGGGAAAGGGCCTGATCTGCTTTATGACCTTCCCCATGGCATTCATGGTGCAGCACATTCCCAGTATGCCCAGGCCATCCAGGTCCCAGTAGTGTAAATGAAACCACCATGCCATGAAAAGCAGCAGAGGCTACATTTCACCCCTAATCTGGTAGTTTTGCTCACAGCAACAAGTAGCATTCCCAGTGAGAGAGACATAGGCAAATTTGTGTGTGCCCTTTGTGCAGCCACATGGCTTGAGTCCAGTCTTGAGTATTTTGGGGCAGTTCAGGCCTTGTGATGAAGTTTCACTGCGCTTTTTAGAACAGGCCATGTCCTAGCCATGGCACACAGGGAATTCTGCACAAGCCATGATGGAGCAAGGATGAAGAGAGACAGAATAGCCCTGTATTGCAAATTCAAATTAGGACAAATGTCTCCTGTCCTGACATAGTGTCTTGACTTGTGCCACACAAGCAGCACCAACCTCAAAGCATCAAGCTTCTCTTTTCCCTCCTATAAGCTGCTGGAAAGGCAGAGTCCAGCAACAAAGCCCTCCATGAGAGCACCAGCACCCAGTGCATACCACAGGTCCCAAGCACAGGGGCAGGGGACCCCTCATTTCCATAGTTACAATTGCACAGGCTATATATTAACAGCATCTCACAAATGTTCTGAAGAGGAAAAGATCACATAAAAGTGCCAACAGCAGGCTGTGTGATTCCACTTGTTGCTCGGATGCTTTTTATTTTTGGTGCCTGTCCCAGCAAGCAATCTCCCCCTATCCTATTTCTACCCCAACCCTTTGGCTGTGAGGACAGAGTCAGGCCATGAGTACAAACAAGCCTGTACTTATAATCTGAGATGTGAGGGAGGCCAGCTCACTGCAGGGGGGCTACGCTTTCCAGAAAAACTAAAAGATACTTCAGTGGTCCCTGGGACAATCAGGAATTGCCAGTACAGTCCTGCAGGGCTGGGTTTGCAGGTTTGTACTTCACAGAGGGGCTGGGTGGGGAGACACATGGCCTCAGTGCCACTGGGCACATCTCACCTCCTCCTCAGGCAAGCTTGGGCTTCTCAGCAGGGCTCAGCAAGGGACAGGCAACACTGCCTAGTGCTAAATTAGGTTAGACCTCAAGTATTTGCTGTTTTGTCTGTTTTGATTTTATGGAAATACTCCCATTTTGTTATACTGTAAAATCATGTCAAATAACATTCATCGTTGTTACTTCCACAGGATTAAATCATGGATACTTTCTGTTATTTAAGATTTTCCCCTATATTACAATTTGTATAGTTTATCCATTTCTCTTCAGCAATAAAGTAAAACACAGGCAGACATTAGCAAGACATACCAGGAGCAAACTTACCCTGGAGCACTTCTGCAGGCAAAGCACACCCAAGTGCCTCCTTTGTTTTTAAGTAAATGTATCTTAGAGACATTTTAATATGTGGGAAAAAAATCCACCTCCTAACCTCTTAGGTTGCACAGGTTCTGTCCATTTCTCACTTGGAGCCATAATCCTTTCCAGTGGCAGCTAGTTGGGATGTTACAAATAAAGGATTATACCTTCAGGTGAGGCAGAGCTTCTTATGAGCTTACTGCTTAGCTATTATAGATCCTGTGCTCATGCAGAAATTACACGCACATAAGGACGTGTGCATTATTTAAGATGGAACAGCAAGACTGCAGATGGATGGCTCTTCTAGCTCAGGAAATTCTAATTATTGTTTCTCCTGTGTAGCCATCCAGTGCTGCGGTGGGGGAAATGATGCACAGGGCATTAGATGGTCTCACAGACACACTTCTAAAACACACAGCTCAGCAGGGAAGTAGAACTTATTACCAAGATACATCTCTCATTGTCAAGTGACCAGTGCTGGATTTAGGTTGATGTTTTGACAGGTTGCAGTTGTTAACCCCGCAGTCAGGTTATTCCATTTGGATATTTGTGGCATATTGCAAGATTTCAAGAAGAAAGTGCACTTACACTTTTAATGCACATCCTGCTGACACTCCACCTTTCCCTGTGGGAGAAGCAGTGCTTGAGGAGGGAAGACTAAGAAAGAAGGCAAGTAATTCCTCTCAGCTGGATAACTCATTGATTTCATGTGCACAAGGTTAAACAAAAATAAATGGAAGTCCTTGTTGTAATGTGTTTATTATTTCAACGAGTAGCAAAATGTCCTTCTAAAAATAATACCAATTTACCATGGGAAGCCACATCATTTTTTATCAGGATAATTGATAAATCAGACCTCTATCTAATGCTTCCTCTCATAGAAAATTATAGCCTTGGAGAAGAACATTTGTTGCAGAGAAAGAGTACACACTGAAGAGCTGGCAGCTCAGGCTGGAGACAGAGATCACTTTTCATGGACAAAACAATGTTTTACCAGCACTAAACTGATTTGAACTGCATGAAAATCAAAGTAACAACATCTACAGAGCTCAATCTGCCCTACAACCCAAAGAGTTACAAGAAGATTGCCCTTTCACAGCACTTATCATTGAAACATGTAATATATATAAAAAAACTAACTTAGAGGAAGTTTCCAATAATCCCTTGTTTTCCTCTCTCCTGGATAAGAAGGATCTGTCACTCTGACACCAGATGAAGCCATTCCTGGCTCTTGTTTTCTTGCATCACCTGGGCAGAAAGCCCACTGCGGCTGGTCTGCAACCGCTTCCGACAGCCTCAGTCGTGGCTCCTGTTTTCCATTTCCTCCCTCCAAAAGGGAAGACAGGCAGCTGTTTAGGGAGCCTTGAAAAAAATCTTGTGCAAGAATTTAAAAGAAGGACACAGTACGAGAGTGTGATAGTGTGTGTGTGGGTGTGTATCCAGGTGTTGGCCCATCTCCAGCTGGCTGATGGTATGGTGCTTGCTTTCTTCTTTGTTTCCAAGATGCAACAACAATCATAAAACCCCCAAAACCCAAATATTGCATTAATGGCTTGAATAATTTAACTTTTGTTCATGTATCCCAGTATGTATGCAGCCTCAGAGATGTTTCACTGTGCAACTCTAAATAAAGGAGTTCTGTAATTGTGGAAGAGGACAGAAGCCCTGGTGTGAGTTCACAACAACAAATAACATTCTGCCCTTCTGTACATTCTGTACAGCTTGTAAAAAAAAAAATAGAGACATTTAATTTCAGGGAGAATTAAGTGTTCTCTGGTTTGTTTTTTTTCCTGAGTGCCTGAGAGCAAAATAAAATGCAAACATGCATTTCCACAAACACCTGAGAAAATGGGTATACTGCCTTGGATTCCCAAGCACACTCCTGTTTCTTCACAGCCCTGGATGCTGCACATTAGAAGAAGAGATGGATTTGTACTGTTCCTGTTGATCTTAGGATGGTCATTCTGAAGGCCAGGACAGCTTTTGAGAAAATATTTTCTTAAGAAGCAAGTCCCAAGGAAGGCAGTAGGGACTAGTTTTTGTTTTGCTCCATTGCTTAGCTGAATTCTGGTTAGTATTTAAAAAGATCAATCCAGAATCACTCAAAATTAATGTCACTGTTCAGCTCTTCATAAGGCAGCATGAATGTTGCATCTTGTCCTTAACCTGCCACTTTGTAAATTCCCCATAAATTTACAAAACTAAACTGAATTTAATTCAGTTGAGGTTTTAGTTCTTTGTCCAGCAGAACACATACAAGCATGCACATGGCATTTTCAGTGGCACAAGAAGCCACAACCACAACTGTGATAGGCACTACAGGCAAATATCTTTAAACGATGCTTTTATTTCTTCTGCTTACAAATGATCTTCTCATGGTGCATTCCCCAAATCTTACTCATATCCTGTCACCAAACTGTAAGAAGTCATCTGTCTTCTTTCAGAAGGAGTCTGCAAAGAAAGACAGACAACCTAAATCCTGGCTCTGGTCCTCCCACAGAGAGTGGCTGTGTTAAAGAAGTGTGGTTTGACATAGCCTACCATCCAGCTGTATTTTGTGCTTTGCTGGCCTTATTGGTAGTGCAATGTTGGTGCAAAGCTAAAGCACCCTCCCAAGCACTTTGCTTTGCTGTGCGTTTTTCATTCTGCAGAAGACCAAATGTAGAGCAATGCTAGATGAGCTACTCAGTCTTTCTCAAGACATATTCCTAGTGCTTTCACTTTCAGAGTCCTCAAGAGCAGCATGATGCCCTTACCTTTTAATTAGTTTAAGCCAGAGGGAGCAAAGATCTGAGGTCTGGGGCTATACCAGAGAGAATGAGAGCTGGAGAGCTGAGGCAGAGCTGCTGCTACCTGCCATAACCCTCCCGCACCATCAAGTCTCCATCAGTATGAAAATCAATGTGTTTACTTCCCATCAGTGTGTGAAATCAGAACTCTCAAGCAATTTCTGTCAACAACTACTTGATCACCCTGTTTTTGTGTAGGTCTAGTGATTGTAGTGCTGTCAGGGGACAGGTGAGAGGCTGGAAGGGATCAACCTATTGCTTAAAAATAGAGTGCAACAGCTTGAAGGACTGCATTTTTGCAGAGCTTTCTTTATACACAGACTAAAACTGTTTCACATTAAACATTAAACAAGCTAGGCTAATAGATGTGGCAAATTAAATGCTAAGTCAAGCCTGCCTTGACCCACCAGTGCAGCTGTGAATCTGATTTTTGCAGCCACCAGCTTGCTGGGCAGTACGAGCACAGTTTGCTGGATGCTCTCATGGCTGGTGGTGCAATGTAAGCACAACACTTGGAATACAATCCACCAGTGTCTCCACGCCAGATCCCAAAACCTACTTCCTAGGCCTGCTGCCAGTGTTGTGCTATGAGTCACGAAGAGAAACAAACACAAGGAATGTCAAATTAAATAGGACGCAATGCTTTCGCAGGATTTAAAAGCGGAGCAGTTGTGCTGTGGAGTACAAACCTCCCTGGACTCCACTTGGACTGCTTCTCATCTCAGTAATAAGAAACATCCCTTTAATTAGTTCCATCTAATGAAATTCATAAGTCAGGGAGTGGGAGTTTTGCTCCTGGGTAGAAACCGAAAACTTCACTTGATCTGCCCATTTTCTGCAGCAGTCATTAGCAAATTTTATCAAATCTCTGCATTAAACAGTAACAACTATTGTTCACTTAGAACACAAGTCCATTTATGAGCTGCAATATGACACATCTTGGAAACCCCAGACTGAAAGGAACTTCTGAAAAAAAAAAAAAAAAAAAGATTAGGACTGGCAAGAAAAAGTAGTTTCAAATTGTTGAGAAGAAACAACAGAGAAACTTCTACTTGATCTTTCTGGCTGCTGAGATCAGAGAAGTTCCTTTACCTTTCTGGGTTTGGGTAAAATAATTTACAAAATTTATTTGTCTTTCCTGACATTTAAGAGGTGCCCATTATCTCTTCAGCTGAACCTCTGGGTGCTTCATTCTCCTTGTACTGGGGTCAAGTAAAATAAAACTAGGAAGACTCAAACTGTGCATTTGCTCCTATGGAAATATTGACCCACAAACATCTGTTTAAATTCATTTTGGTAATGCGTCTCTCAAGACAAAGCTATATCCATGACAACAAACAATTTCACTGCAGAAGAGGGAGCACATCCAGAAGGAGCATTTTTATTGATGACTAAAAGCCTAAAAGCACAAACTTTGGGATCTCAGGCACAACACCATCTGCAGCAAACCTGGGCCTTTATCAGGACATTTTTGCAAATGTCTGTCATAGAGGACAGAGAGGGAAACTGAAGCCTTGCCCGCTGTTTCATTTTCCAATCTTTTTTGCAAAGAGATTACTGTTCAGTTGTTGTAATTGCCCTTTGAGAAGTTTGACAGAGGAGAATGGGACAGAGGGAGATGATGCTCTCCTACATTTGGAGACAGCAAAAGCAAGAATCACCACTAAGACAAATTGTTAGGACAGTCTGGATTTTGGTACAAACTGTTTTCAGCACCTACGGGGGCCTCTTGGTGCATCTGCATGCTTCCCTCCAAGTGGCTGCTGACCAACACATTCATCCTGTTACTGCACACTGGGCCCCATAATTACAGAGCTGATTTGCAGGGTTGGTTATAGCTGCTATTATGGGAAGGTACAATGCTGGACACAACTGCAATGCTGATGGGGGAAGGAAGGAGGAAGGTGGCACGTGGCAGCTCTTGCATGAATGCTTGCAGCACTGGAAAGTGTGGGCAGAGGAAAAGGAGGAGGAAGCCACAGCTCTCCTGGGGTCTTCCCAAGAATCCTTCTTGGGAATAAGGATTCTTCTTATGAAGCTATCTTTGATTTGGGCTGCATGGAGTAATTTTCTAGTTTAACACTCAAGGGCAATGGTTTGAGCCACTTCTGCCCTCAGGGCCTCCCAGAGAAAGGTGTCGGTGCAGAGTGCACCTTGCTATGGCCCTGCAGGAGCTAATGGGGTGCTTTGCAGGCTGGGTGCATTCTAAGCCAGGAGTGTCTTTCACTGCCCAAATCCCTTCCCCTGGCTGCCTGATAGCATTCTCTGTTCTCCAGTCTCCACTACCCTGAGACAAAAAACTCCCAGAGCATTGATCAAGGCCTTCTAGACGATTTCCTGAGCTTTTGGGATTCTGCTACCTGCAAAGCAAACCCAGAACTCAGTTTTAGCCTTAAATATCTGTGGAGGGCAATATGAGCATGCCTGACAGACACTGCTGTGGAGGCACCCGGAAAGAGAGCCAAGGATAGATTTTTCAAGCAATGTCTCAGTGCCATAACCCATGTAAATGCTGCACAGCCACTTGCAAATGATGTGATTGATTACAAATTACATCAACACCATCCCATCAGACCTTCTTGCCTACAGTGGCGCTGACAGAGCACTCACCAGCTTAATTTCTGAGAACCCATAAATGCAAGGGCTCTAAGGTCGTAACACTCACAGGAAAAGAAGGAACCCTTGTTTTGAGAGCCAAAGTAGCTCTTTCAGGAATTCAAGGTCAAGGCACTCCAAGGGGCACACACCGTCCCCTGAAGGTGTGTCCGAGTTGAGTATACCTCCCATGGAAAACACGTGTGACACTAGCTTTGCCAGGGAGAAAGGACCAGGCTAATGGTTTCTTTCAGGGAGATGGCATCTTACACTGGGGTTTCCTGTCCCAAAGAGAAACAGGTCCCACTTCTGGAGGCCAAACCTCATCCATTGAGGGCAGCAAATTATTTGAAGGTCAATACTGAATTCAGTGTCTCTATTGGGATCAGGTGGCGATTTTAGGGATTAGCTTCAGCTGAGCAAAAAAATTGCAGAGGCATTGCCTCCCCCACCCATGCACTTGCAAGTTCCTACAACTCACCCTCCCGTATCTATCTCCCCCCACCACCAGCCCTGCAGGGGTTTCCATTTCAGCTGCAGTAGAGGGTGGCCTCTCTCTCTGCAGCAGCGGTGATGTATTACCCGCCCAGGTACTGACCAGGCTCCATGCATCAGCTTATCTGCCAAGGTCTGCTGCCATGACCCTTTGTCCCTGTTTACCTGCTGAATTTATGCTCCTCCTCTGATGTACTGCTACATGTAGCTGGAGCAATGATGAAGGGGGTGAAGCAAAAACCATGGAGAAAAAAGCAAAACTTTCTCACTTTACCAAGATCGGGTGGGATGCAATCTTATTCTCTTTTTTGGAATGCAGCAAATATCAGTTGATCAAAATGGCTTCAGGTACAGCATTTTAAATACAAATTTGAAAGAGCTATAAGAAAACATCCACACTGTCTCAGGAAGATGCTGGCCTGAATTTAAAAATACCTTCAAATAAAATGAACTCAACTACATGGGCCAGAGTGAAACTGTCTGCTTCAGTGACTCTCAGTAGAAAGATAAAGTGTCAAGCTAGGGTTTTATTATAGTTAACCCTTTTGATGCTTACTGCTGGAGTTACGGATTCAGATACATATTTAGATGCTGCTGTGTAAACAGCATCTTCTTCAGTCCAGAAACTGATGGCTGGTCACACAAATGTCTCTTGGGTCTTTTCTCCCAAGATGCTGTGGGTACGTATATGTCATCACTCTCTCATTCACTTGCCCTTAATAGGACAACACATTCCCAAAGCCATCTATCAGAGCTGGGCTGGCTCTGGAGACTGTGCCATCTCCTTATCTTCCCTCTCCTCCTCTTCCACATCATGTCCTATAATGCTTCTCTTAGCGGTGGCCAAGATGCTGCTGAAGGTGACCGAATTTCAGACTACTCAGCAATCCCAGCTCCCAGGGGAGCACGAGACACAGGCTGGAGAAGCCTTTTCTGTCATTACTTCCTGGAGCTGCTAACAGCCAAGGAGTGTTTTTGCTGGATCTCAGCTCCTCTCCAGTTACATCCCCACCACCTGTGACCCTAAGCAGAAATCCCAGGCTTATAAAATTAAACAGGCCTTTCCCATCCATGAGTCACCCTGGGACTCCATGCTTGGATGGGATCAAGGAAAAGAGCAGAGACATGTCTGCTCTGGGAGCAGTGCAGAAAAAGCAGTGTACAAATACAGACTCCAAGACTCCCCAGTCCCAGTTTTTCTCATAGCTGCAAGCAAACCGGACACAGATATAGCACAGTAACCTATTGAACCAGATCTTGTTAGCTAACTACAGAGAAGTTTAGCAGACCATTAAAATTAAACTAAATATAGGCACACATCAAAAAAACAATGACTCTAAAGCTCTGTGCCTAATTCATCAGGGAGCAGAAAATCCCAGCACATGGGATGTTTGTCAGACGATGCAACTGCAGCTCTAGTGAGACAGGAAGCTTTAACCAGATCTCTCCAGAACCAATGGGAGGATGCTGTGCCTCTGCTTTGCTGCCAAGAAGACCCAGCTTCCTGCATGCCTGGTTATTTTCCAAGCTCAGACATGTGCAAGTTCACATAGCATCCTAGGGATGTGCTACCCTTTCCACCCTCTGGAGTCTCACTCCTGCTTTCATGGGGGGCTTGGTAGCCCAAAGGACAGAACAATTCCTTCCCCTTGAGACCAGGTGTGTTGGTGGCAGTCAGTGATGAGCAGACAGGAAGCCTTGGACAGCTTTTGAACAGCTGACGTCACCAAGACAACCTCCTGGTGTAACCTTGTGAAACCACTGATGTCACTCCTGGTTTTGGCTCTCACTGAGGCAGTAAGGACACCTGGCTAACAGTGCAAAGAAGGCATCCTTTAACTGAGAGAGTGTTGTGCAGTGGTCTAAGCACAGGGCTTGGCAGCAAGAGCTGTTCCCACCTACGGCCTCCGGCTTTTATCAGGCTCTCATAGGGGCAGAATGAAGGAAGGAGACTGAGGAGAGACTCTGCCAGAAATAAAACAGGACTTTTACAGTGGTCCCACGAGGTTAAATTAGTTTGTGTGAAGACTTTGGAATCACAAATAACCTCCTGGTTCAAATCCCCAACATTACATGAGACGTGGTGCTTTGACAAAGGCTGAATTACTCCAGGAAACTTCAAAGCCATCAAAGAACTTGTGCTTGGTGACATTTGTGTGCAGTGCTTTGAGTGAGTTTTCTCTGCTTTCCCCAGTCACCGTGCAACAGTCAATTAAAAGCGCTGCTCTCTTTGTAGCCTTCACTGCAGTACCAGGTTTATTGTCCTATTTATCACCATTGAACTGCCTTGGGCTGAATTATTTATAGCACTGGAGAAGATGAATTAAGTGGTAAATCCAAAGTGGGTCAGAGGGATGTTGACTTGGCCTTGAGACACAGACAGGTCAGTGGGCTGATGTCTTGGCCTGCTTTGCTTAATGGGATGGAGCATCATCATCTGCACTCCCACTAAAACCTTGAGCTGCCTGCATGCAGCCAGTGCTCCCATCCCCTTGAACCAGAGGGGCTGGAGGCAGGTACCAGTAGCCTGCATTTTCCTCCACAGATGACTTGCTCTCACTTTTTTTATCTGTCCTTGCTGTGGTACTTCAATTAAGTAGCACTGCACCATTGCAGCAACCTCATCAAGAAACTCCAATTCAGAGCTGCATTTTTAGTACTTGTTGTGGCATGTCAGTACACCACACTGCCGTTGATGTGATGCAGGGTGAGCCAAAAATTCAGAAAGTGGCCCACTAGCCTGAGGTTTTTAGTTTTTAGTGTAGCAACAAAACAGCTACTCAAGCACGGGGCTTTTTAAAGGAAATCCTGCATGTATTTCCGTCCCTAAATCCCAACAGAATCTTGTAATCCTCCACCAAGAACAGCCTGTGCTCCACATTGCCTCTAGCCTTAATGATGACAATGAATCAGTTGTTTCCCAAAGAGGAGACTCACTTTTCACATTACTCTTGTTTTAATGCCACATCTGACTGCATAGCAGACGCTCCAGCAAGATGCTTATGCCAGGTTTCCTGAATGTCACTTCACATGACAGAAAGTGAGGAGCACTCCCACAGGCAAAGAGGATGGGGATTCCTGCCAGGCATGGCCCTGGAACCACCAATATGAGGGCATTAATCTCATAAATAGTGCAAATTTAAATTCTTTTACCAACATCTATGTTCAAATATAATACCCAAACACTATTTATATCCACTTTAAAAAATAAATATGTACTGGAAGCAAAATGCTGCTCCCTCCACACACCCTTGTTCTTGGAGAGCACCAGACACTGATTCTGGTCATCTTGGGGTTTTCTCAGGGGGCGTCACAGAAGCTCAGACACCAACTCTGAGCTCCCATGTGTGGGTGGAAGCCACGGGCTCACAGACACCAAGTTCTCTGAAAGGGTCATCTGAAACTGAGATGGAAATTGTGCTCCTGGCCATGAAGCCAAAGGGCAATAAAAGAAGACTCTTTTTCCTGTATTATTTTTTCTCCATGGTGCAGGGGGAGACAAATTTCATTCTGTCTCGTAAGAAAATATCTAACAGTATTACCTAATAACACAAAAGACCAGACAGGCACCTAAATTCGGAATGAATTTTTGAAGGGTGGGGAGAACAACTCTACTTTTGGAAATCTGCAATAATGTTTTTCCACTATATGATGCAATCAGCTTCTCTCCAATGTTTCCTGGTACAATATTGACATCTTGCCCTTGAAATTCAAAATCTCTTTGCCAAGGGACCAAAAGAAAATAAAGAGGGTTTAGATTTAAGCACAGCAGAATTAAGAGTGTTACAAATCGTGAACTTGCTGAGGAATGTGGTTTTAAGTAATCCCACTGCTATTTTCCAATTCAGGTTGGGTTTACTTAGTAGCTCCAGCAAATGAGAGAGACCATGGACTACACTCTCCATCCCTGGCAGAGGAGGATGTGAAGGAAGCAGACCACTTTGATTAACAAGAAAGTTAACAAAAGTACTTGCCCAGGAGATGGGAATCCCAATGACATGAAGCCTCCATGTGTCCCTGACCAGGAATACTCCAACCATCACCTCGCCTCTCTCCAGCATCCTCGGGCTTTAGTTTTGTAAAATTCCATTTTGCAGATGTCTAGCCACCCAGGTGAGAGATGCAGCCCCTCAGAAAAGCAGCCTGGTTTTCTCTGCATGGAGAGACAAACATTCTGGGCCATGTGGAGCCACAGAGAGGCAAGAGACAGGATCAGCCAGCCCTGCAGCCTTTTCTTGGGAGCCTGGGAGTGGGGAGTCACCTTCTCCCATGCTGAGGAGGATCTGCTCTGGTTTCCTCATTTCTGTTTTAACAGAAACAAAATGCTTTTGTCCCAAGTGTAATGAAAGCTTTCACCAACCTAAAACCAATGTTCCACAAATGTTATATTCTGGACAAACATAAGAAAGAAATCTCTTCAGAAATCATTACAAACAGGTGTACTTTGGCATATTTCAGGCCATTTCTGGAACTGAAAAAATATCCCTTTTGCCCAGATCCATCCATAAGTCAATCCCGTGGGAAATCTGTTATTTCACTGCAACTGTTTGCCAAGGAAACAGAGTTCAAAGGGCACCCAGCTCTGAACAGATACCCACTAGTCAAGAGAGCATGGATCAATATAGGCAAATATTAGTGCAATTTTCTTTCAGCTTCCCCAAAGCCAGTGATATACTTCCACCATTCAAGCACACCAGCCCACGTTTAGAAAGCAAGATGGTGATACTGGAGTGGGGGAAGCAGGTTTAACAACTCACTGCTGTGACAATTAGAAAACAAACTTGTTGTTTCCCTCCAACTACACATTGCATTTGTTCCAATTTCTTGTTTCTTTTTCCCCAACAAGTACCCATATCAGTGTTGTCATTAAGACTCTAGTCAACCCAAAAGAAAATTATAAACACACTAGATTTCCCTTCACCCATAACAACTGCTCCTGTGACCACTTAGGGGTTTCAATGTGTCAGATACTCCTCAGCACAAGTTTCATTTTACTGAGCTGGTATTGCTTTCATTCAAGAGCCCATGCTCATACACAGTCTATACAGCTTCCTTCATGTATACAAAAAAGATGGAAAAATTATGCCCTGCCAAGAAAGCTGTCTTGCCAAACAAGAGCCACCCCCTGAAGGGTATATTTAGAAATCAGAGGACAATTTAGGAAGAGAGTCACACAACATAAGCCAGAAGAGTAATGAAAACTAGGGAGAGTGGGAGTTTCTTTCAGGTATTGAGCACTCACAGACTATGCCAGTGAATACCCAGACCGACACGACTCCTTTTCACCTCACCAAGTAACAGCAAACCCCAACACTTACACAGCATTTTTCATTCATCCATCTCAAATTGCACTGCAAGCAGAGTTAAAGTGTTGGATTTAGCATCCCTCTCTGCAAATTGAAGCACAGAGCTGAAGTTCAAGGTTGCACAAGGGCAAACACTAGGGACAAATGCAGGCCATGGAGTTGTGTCAGCTGTCGTGGGTGCTTAGTTTGGACCTTCTCTTCAGTACTTGATGCAGTCCATCAGCCTTGTGCAGGCAGGGCAGCCTTTGGGGTCTGTCTGTTCTGCCATTTCATTAGGGACAGTGCCTTCGCAGCGTTTTGCACCAACAAGCAAATCTGAGCAGCACATCCACATCAGCCTGCGGAGTCCCAGAGCAGCTGAGGCTGATGGGCACCTCTGGAGATCATCTCTCCCAACTCTCACAGCAGCCTGCTCAGGGCTGCATCCTGTCAGGTTTTGAATATCCCAAAGGATGGACATGCTACAACATCTCTGGGCAATTTGGGTCAGTGTTTGACCCCTCTCACAGTAAAAATGTTTCTTATGTTATTTAAAAGAAACTGCCTGTATTTCCATTAGGGATGCTTTTCTCAAGTCTTGTACATGAGCACTACTGAGGAAATCCTGGCTACACCTTTACTTCCCCCATCAGGTGTCTATCCAGATGGATAAAAGCCCTCTGAACCTTCTCTTCTCCAGGCACTCTCAGCTCCTCCCCATAAGGAAGGTGCTCCAATCTCTTCATCACCTTTGTGGCCCTGCTCTGGACTTGCAGCGTGTCCATGTCTCTCCTACACTGCGCAGCCCAGCACTGCACCCAGCACTCCAGATGGACATTACCAGTGCTGAACAGAGAGAGAGGATCACTTCTTTCAGCCTGTTGGTGACTGAGCACAACCCTTCGAGCCTGGCACTTCAACAAGTGTTCAATCTACCTCATCATCCACCTACCCAGCCCATACCTCACTAATATGGACTTTATAGGACACAGCATCTAAATCCTTGCCAAATCTACAATGAACAATATCCACTGCCCTCAGACAATCAAGCAAGTAATTTCTCTGTAAAAGACTAGCCAAGTGATAAAACATTCCTCCTTCATAAAACACTGCTGACTAAACCCAAATGCCTTCTTGTGTGTTAGATAGCAGGAAGAAATTCTTTACTGCGAGGGCGGTGTGAATTAGGATAGTTTGCACAGAAGAGCTATGGATGCTTCATCCCTGGAAATGCTCAAGGCCAGGTTGGATGGTGCTTTCAGCAACCTGGTCCAGGAAGGTGCCCCTGCCCATGGCAGGGGGTTGGAACAGGATGATCTTTAAGGCCCCTTCCAACCCAAACCATTCTATGGTTCTATTACTGTCTTTACTATGTCTGGAAGTAGTTTCTAGGCTCATCTGTTCCACCTTCTGTGGGGTCAAGGTGAAGCTGATGGGCCTGAGATCCTCCTGAATGGATACTTGTTTTCTTTCCAGTCCTCATGAACTTTCTCTAATTGTCTTGTGCTTTCACAGGTAGCAGAATGATGCAGTATGCCTGATAGACAGCTTGGGGAATGCAGCATTCCAGCGCAGACTTCTGCCTTTGACAGAATTACCAGCCCAAAGAAGCTCTATTTATTCCTCAACATTTTTCAAACATCTAAGATCTGCTAGGACTGCATGACTGCCGTTCTGAATAATGACTGCACCACATGACTTGGATTAGCAGCCTCAGGAACAAGGGGAAACACGAGGGACACCCACTTGTGACAGGAGGACCAGAGTGTTGGCCACAGGGACTGCACCTCCCTTTGGCACAGGTCTAATCAAACCACCCCCTCTCCTGTGCTTTCAGTGCAAGGACTGCAACATCAACATGCAAAATCAGTTGCAGAAGCCCTCACTGACCAAGGAGTCACACAGATTTAGAAATGCACACCATTCACTCCCTTACCCTCCCAGGAGCAGATGTGCTGTAGCACAATTGATTTTGTTCACAGACAAGCCTAAATTGCCTAAGCTGCACCTCCACAAATGAGTAGTCTTGATTTTCTCTTCCCTCTCTCAACTCCTCTAACTCAGTAGGTGAGGTGGGTTTAAAACAAACAAAAAACCAGCAAAACCCAAGGGAACTGAATTTAAACTAGACGCCTACAACCACATTTTCAGTAGCTGTTATAAAAGAAGAAAGATAAAAAAATAAAATTTCAAAAGTGTGAAGGTTGTCACAGGAGTATTTTTATCTAAATTGAGTCACAAAGACTGAGCAGTAGGATTCTTTTTTTTCTTAATAACACTGCAAAAAAACCTTTAAGAAACTACCACCCCAAATTAAGACGAGAAAGCTACACAAAGCTTACTAAAGGCACTGGCTCCAGCAGCATGCCAGAAACAACAGGCTCTTCTTACAGACACAGAGAGGTATTTTATTCGAGTGAACAAAACCCACCTCTGCTAACCCAGAGCAGATAAACTGCTGAGACCAGAAAAGCCTGCAGGCATTTGACAGTACCAGAGGAGGTCATTATGGCACCTTTCCTATACAAAGGCTGAATACAAAGTACTAAGAAAGCAAATCTTGAGGAGCAGGAAGTTTGTTGTTTTTTTTTCTGGAAGAACAGGAAAGGAAAAGCGGGAGAGAGGAAGGGGCAGAGACCTCCTACCATTGACCAACACTGCAATTCATGGTTTGACATCACTGCAGTGTCTGTCTCCACATGGCTGCTATATGAGTTGGCAGAAATGGCTTGTCGTGAGAAAAACAGCAGTTCTTCATGTATGCAAGAAGCCCTAGATTAAACTTCTTGTTTACCCCATGTACAGAACTCCCTATAAAGAAACCTACTTCCTTCTACCTATATGAAATAAACTTTTAAATTTTTTTTTCTGACAACGCTTTTGGTTTTGTGTGAAAGTTTAATATTCTTAAGTCATAATGACAACAATATAAAGAAATCATGGTAAAGGTTCTGTCTTTTTAAACACAAGGTCAAAGGGTACAGTCAAAGAAAGCTCTGCCATCACCTTGATAGGACACAGGGTTGTTTAAAGTGCAATTTAATAGCAAATTTAAGACATCCATTTCTTTTCCTGCAGCTGTTACTTATGCTTTCAACAGCACTGGTACCACTCCACTCTGAAACTAGGTTCTGCTTGAGTGCCAGATCTCCGTGGCTGAGTGTTCTTCATTGGTATTTTCATTGCAGTAAAACTGTAGGAGCCAGAGGCAAGTCAGTGAGATTGAGATTGCTCGTGAGATCATCATGGGAAGAATGAATCATCTGCCTTGGAAATATAAATGTTTATGTTCACTGCTTCTATTCTGCACATATATCCTTGAGACACACAACTTTTACAAGGGTGGTGGTATTTATATAATTCCATAAATTTAGACAGTGCATTACAAACACAATATGCAGTTGTAGTTATAAATAGCAGAGCAGCAGGATAGAATTTTCAACTACTTCTTGTTTCCTATACTTCACAAAAGAGATGTGTGGCACAAGTTAAGGAACTAAAGGAAAGAAAATACAGCTATTAGGCAACAAAAAACCCCCATGTGAGTCTTCATATTTCAGATGGTGGAATGGAAGGCTAGACTTCTACCAAAGAAAAAGAAAATAAAGCCAGTCCCTGAGAGTTAACTGCAACATTTAACCATGGCTAAAAGACAAAGAGCAGATTCTGAAGGGAAGGCTTTGAGAACAGATGATTTTTGTGGCATGTTTTCAGTGTCAATGTGACAAACTAACACCTGCCCCTGAAAAGAAGTATTCTGGCAAACAAATGCACAATATAATCAAAAGACTAAATTTGTTTCTTAACCTTGGCTGATGCTTCTTTTTTAATGCTCACAAAACTATGCATGTATGCACAAACCCATGTATGGAAAAAACTTTCCCTGCATGCTGTAAGAGCATTGTAACAACGTACCAAGGCATTCTCCCAGAAGGCCAACTAACAAATTCCCAACCTATATGCAAAAGGCAACAAGTAACTCTTGGTAAGCTTTCTAAACTTTGATAATGATATTGAGGGTTTGCTTCAGCAGTTAATTTGTCAAGCAATAACTGTAACAGCAGTTAAAGCTCAATATTGGGTACCTGGGGTCAACCAGCAACCCAGCACTGATGCGGCTATAGTATCTTTATTTATTTATTTTTAAAATAAATAAACCCTGCACCCTCATTTCCATTTCTCTGCTCAATTAACAGGTTAATTCAGGGAGGAAGAGGCTCCTGGTACTTTTTAAGCCACATCAGTATATATTCCATATTTTACACTGGATGTATTAGATTTATATTGCATATATCTTACAACAGCTGAAGTAAAACAAAGTGTGCACTGCACTGCCATTTTGAAACTACACCAAAATACTCGTGGATGCTCGAGATACTCCCCACACACTGGACGATGACTGCACATGAGGAAGATCCATCCTACTTGGCTCTGGGGATGGATTCAAATACATTTCATAAGAGGGTAAGACACTCAGAACTCTAAAGTTCTAGAGCAGGGATCAGCACCTACTCTAAGGAAGGCGTATTCTGTGCCACTGCTGCCTTTGTGCCGTGTGGAAATGGAACTACTTGACATGTTTTCCAAGGAAATGGCCACCTAGGGCAGAACAGATCAGGAAAGTGGTTTTAATAGCTCTCTGTATGGACTTCAATGATTTTTTGTTATACAGATGTCTTTCAAAAAACATCAGTTGGGTAGAAAATGTGAGCCTTTGCTTTACTGTCCATAACAGACATCCTCTATGGTGCTCCTTCACACTGAACTGATGGGGTTTCCCACGTGTCCTCATCTGCCAGTTGAACCATCTGTGAAGTCTGATCCACAGGTTCTTTCTCACCCTGGGCTATTAATAATGCATCTTCTTGTCCTCCTTCTAACTGAAGGTCAGAGCTACAGGAACAGTTAGATTCATCGGGTTTGTCCATAGAAGGCTCTGCTGCAGGTGTAGAGGACTGCTCAGTTTCTGCTTCAACCTGTGGCTCTGTTTTAAGGTGGAGTCCAAACAGGTTATTTCTGACGAGGTATCGAACACACTGCAAAATCACATTCCTTTCGTGTCGGATGTCCTGGGCCAGTAACTGCAAATAAAGAAAAAAGAGAAGATGATGCATATTTCCCTCTAGTGCTCTGTAGCTGATAGATGCATAGCAAGATATACGGAGCTACTCAGTAATTTCCAAATCTTTCAAGTTAAATAGCTGGCTCTCTCACACAAGTCCTGGACACATGGGGCTGCAGACTGCCATACCAGAGACAATGATGTTCTCATGGACTGTAATGCATTCCAGTACATAAAGGTAGCAGATCTATTATAATTTTTCACACTTTGAGTTATACTGTATCTGCAACTTAATATCCCATGCATTTTTAATTTAAACCCCCTATGATTTAAAAATAAAGACAAGGAAAGGGCATCTTTCATCAGGTACCAGACCATGGATTTAAACAGCAGTAACTGGTTTGGGCTATAGTACATACACCAATCTAATTCTAGTAGCTTAATCAAAGTGCTAGAGGCCTTCCTCATTGACTTTAACCTCATTGAAGTTCACTTTGGTAGTAGGAAAAAAAATCTATCAGCCAGAGAGCTGAATGAACCTTTTTCACTGTGCGTGTCAGCAGACCTAGTAGTATGAACAAACACAAAATCTGAGCCAAGTGGCTAAATCTGTAACTACCTGATCATTTGCAGGAGAGCTGTATTACACACTGCAGGAGATTTGGCTAAGTTTGGCTTGTAACGTCACCAAGAAGCTTTTTTTGTTGTTACAACTTTCAACAGTGGTTCAACTGGCCAGCTTTAAGTCTGAATACTTCTACTTAGATCAGGGCTAAGAGGTGTTACAAGTGGCTGACACCTAAAAAGAACCTTCAGGAACCTTCCATCTGAACTAGGTGATGTACTTCAGGACAGACAAGGGAGAGCATAATGATGTTCTCTTTGTTCAACTGGGAGAAACTGGTGAATTCCCAAATGGCCAAATTAGGGCCCAGCTGGGCTGCAGCAAACACCCTATCAAAGACTATATCTTTGTATTTAATTTTTTAATTATACTGCCAGTGGGGTAACAGTACACAAGCTTTTGATTTTTTCAGCATAGAGAATGATTAAATACACATTAGTGTTTGCTTGTCTGCAATAAACATGTTTTAGTAGTGCCCAAGCTCACTGCTGAATGACTGCCAAGAGAAACCTGCAGCTATTCTACCTATCTTCTTTTTTAAAAAGTATCATTTCATTGATACAACCACCTTTTTTTAGCATTCTAATGAACTTTCTGGATCCATTTTGTAAAATTTCAACCTTGTTCCCTCTCAAGGTTTTTACATACTGACCATTTCTAATGACAGTGGAAGCCTACCTGCAAACCTCAGGCCCTCCTCTGTAATTCACAGCCACAGTACATATTCTTTAAAAACAACTCTGAGCAATTTGGAAAGGGAAAAAAAAACCCCTCACTAAAATGCATTTTTAAAAATGGACCATACTAGCAAGCTTCAACTCCGGTTTCCTATGTACTGCCAGCATCTCTCAGCATGTGGGACTTCATCTGACTTTCTTCCAGAGTCGTCACTGCTTTGATCACCAACAACTTTGAAGAGCAAGTGATAAAGGCAACTGCATGCTTAGGGAGCTACACAAAGGACAAACACTTCCTTTCAGTCACTAGGAACGTTAATTCTTGGCAGCAATGGTACTACGTGCTAAAGACTACAGAGGGATTTCTCCCACATCTGCAGCTTGGGATGTACCTTATCAGGTATCTCTTGCTGAAACATCATGTGCTATTTCAGAGCTCTAGTGTCAGTGGCACCCTGCTTTCTCCTGTGTTTTGCCTACTGCAAGTTTCCCCTTGATGGAGGAGCTTTATGCTATTTATAGAATCACAAGGATAGTACTGCTTTTGAGTAATAAATGCAATAAAAGCTCCAAGGTTCTGTTGGAGCTTTCTAAAGAAGGACACCAAGCTTTCTGGCCAAATGGGATGTTTTGCATTGCAACTGAGAATACCTTGGACTCACCCCTACAAATCTCTTTCTACCTTCTGAGACACCAACTTCTTCAAGGTGCTGTCCCTTCCTCAGATTGATCTAAACGTGCCTAAAGAAGAAACCCTTCTGCAAGCAGGTTGCAGCTCAACACCACTGTAGTTTAAGTCACCAACACACTTCTCAACAAGATCTCTTTGCATGTGCAAAAATAACTGTGTGTTCCTCCAGCAGAGGAAGGCGGCTGAACAGCAAAGCTGGGAGCAAAAAGATTAGATTATGGTTGCAGGGATTACACACAAACAAAACCTACTGGATACTGCCCCAGGGAAGGGAATAAAGGGGGAAAAAGGGCTTGCTCCTTGTGCAGCTCACTTCAGACACATGACTCAGTTGTCATCTCTTGCTTACCAAAGTCAGTTATTACCTGAATGCACGCCAGGGTATTTCTATTTGTCTACTAAAGCATCTTCACGTTCTCCAAGTGAAACGCTCACTTTACTACTCTTAGGCCAGGCCCTGTGCTAACAGACTGCTCTAACTTCCCGCAGGGAAGAGGAGAAACACTCACTAACAGTTCTACTCTTGCACAGGAGTCATTATTGTAGCCTCTTACCATTTCCAGCAGAGTTGGGCGGCGCTTGGGAAGACGAGGTAATGTTTTCCTGCCCCGCTTGTCAGGCCCTCTGGGGGGACGCGCATTTGAATTCGAGCTCCTTAACGTTGTGCCTGCACATTCCGGGCGGTTTTGATTTGGTTTCCGGCTCTGAGGAGCAGCAGTAGTTTGAGGTGTATTTCTGAGCACAGCCTGGTTTCTCTCAGCTTTTGTTGCAGTCTTGACAGGGATTTCTTAAAGAAAAAGAACACACTTTCATCTCAAACTTAAAAGCCTCTTCAACATGCTCATATTCCCATGCACTGGCAGTTCATTAACATTATTCTTGCTCACACAACCTGACGTGAAGATGTTCAAGGTTTACTTGGAGGAAGGGAGGGTTTTGTTTGGCTTGGGTTTTCTTTTTAAATACAAAGAATAATCTCAAAACATTCACAGAAAGGAAAACAACGTATTTCAATTCTACAGCGCAAAAAGAAAAATAAAAGGAATAAGACCTGATTAGGATTTTCAAACCTCTCTGCTAGTCACTTAAGAAGTACATTGCTTCACATTACAGCTTGCTGCAAATTTGGCTGCTGAGAAAATCATGGTAGTTAGAGCAGAGGATGCCCAAGTTCAATTCACTGTCTGCTAGATGCTCTCTAACTTTGGGTAGGTCACCCAGGGCAAGTAAGGCATAGTAAATACTCGCAAAAACAAGCAGCAGCAGCAATTCACACACTGATGCATACACTCAGAGAAGCACAAAATCCAAGTAACAGAGAGTTCAAGAGCTCCTGCAACACCCAGCAGCCTCCTATGGAAAAAGCCCTTAAGGATGTGAAAATTAGCTCACAGAGCGACAATAACAGCTTTTTCCTGGCACTATTCAAACACGATTTGAAGCAAGACTGAAAACAGGTTCCCTATTTTCCCACAAATAGGGAAGAAAAGGCTTGGGAAATTTGATGACACACAACCTAACCAAAGACATTTTATGTCTCCTCTCTCAACCCAGGACACGCTGCTGAGAAAAGGACAGCAAAAAAAGCCACAGCCCTGCTTGCAGTCTCCAACACTGCAGTGTGACACGGAGTAGAAGGGGAGAGGAGAAGGGCAGAGGTTGTTTTACACACCTTCGGGCTCGCTGTCCGATGCGCTGCCATAGTTGACCGACAGCGCGCTAAGGGCAGAGGTCACCTGCCTGGGGACAACTGTCATTCCCAGTCTCCCATCTTCCTCAGCTGCCTCATCCTTGTCAGATTCTGCAGGGAAAGAAAAGGCAAGAGGGATTTTTCCCAACAATCCTGCCAACAGCCAACCTTGCTGCTACATCCCCGTCTCAGCATCACACACGCCTGATGTTGGGCACACAGCCCAATGCTGTGGGCTGACGGAAAACCCCCCACCATTTGTCTACCCTCTACAGACAGCTAAACTGCTGCCTCCACTGGGCTATAGTCCTGACAGCAATGTTACTGAAACAAAAAGTTTCCTGAACACAAGCTTGAATTTCTGCTTCCTTCTTTGCATACCAAATATAATTATAGGTTTTGTTATCAAGTGTAGGTAAAGAGAGAGGGAGGATTTCATAATATGTTGTTTTGAAGAATTGCTGGATTTAGTTCTGAGATGGAAGAGAAGGATTTAGAAGCCTATCAGGGTGAATTAAAAAAAAAAAAAAAGAAAAGAAAAAAGGAGAATCAAAAAGATGTACCTATACAGTAAAAATCATGGATTTGGGCTGTATTTTTTTTTTTTAATTCTACTTAGTTATATTGTGTTTGTTATTATTTGTTCTGGCTAGATTTCTCAATTGTACAAAAAGTTGCAACTAGCTTTAATAATGTGTAATAAGCAAGTACCACATTCCTTTTCTACCTACTATAACAGAAGTCACTAGCTGTACTTTGGCATAATTAGACCTTTTATCATTAAGTAAAACAGAGATGCTGCAGGGAAATACAAATATATTTAAGCATACTTAAGTTTCCCAACACGCAAAGATCACTGGAATAAACAAATTGCAGAGGGATGCTGAGTTCTTGTTCTGACTAATTGAAGATTATGTTTTAAGGAGGAAAAACTCAGCATCAGACATCTTTCTAGGGAATGTATTTTACCCTTGTTGCTAAAAATAGCCAGAGTTATATATAAGTCAGGTTACATGCCATATTCTAGGAGTACTGCATCACTGCTGACTATATTATAAATAGTTAGATCTGAAGAATTTACACTGCTGCCAGCATGAGGGAAAAAGTCATGCTCACAAAAAAACCCACCAAAAAAAACAAAGCAGCAATACTTCAGAAAACACACACATATGGAGAATGTCAAGAGTAATAATACAGCAAAGAACAGAATTAAAAGTAAAATACTGACAGTTTAAGTAATTCATTTAACTCATACTAGGAAATCCATTTGTTTTCACTTTCTAAATACTGTTGTTTTCAAAACCACAAAGGGATATTTAACAGTCTTTAAAAGTAATTTGGCTGTTGAAGTACTTCCTTCTTCTTCTGGTTTTATAAATATTTTCTTATCTCACATGTTAATTTAGCAACCTAAGTTGGCGCTGCATGGCCTTTAGACTACTGTACAATATTTACATCAGAACATGTAATGCTGTACACAAACTTCATGCCAGACTTCCAAGATGGCGACTAGTAAGCACGAAGTCTCAACATCTAAACTTAACTATTTAAAATAAAACTTCTCCAAGTTCCTTCATCTTACCAACATCACCGTTTGCCAGAAGACCAAGAGGATCCACATCTTTCTCATATGTTTGGCCTGCCAAAGCATTTTGCTTTTCATTTTCCTTTTCACATGTGCTGTTTTCTGGTCCACTGACTTCATTTTGAGTTCTGTGTTCATGAAAATCGCCGCCATTTTTCCTGAATTTCTTCCAGAACGGGCGCCATTGTCTTCTCCTGTGTCTTCGTTGATGCCCAGGAGCCTCTCCATTTTCTGAAGGTTTCCACATCCCCTTCATTTTTCTGGAGAACAGAAAGAGAAAGCTCATACAGATGATAAGCTATGAGAATAAAAACAACTGATGGAACCAAATGGCTCAGGCCTTTGTTTAAGGTTCAGCAACACAGACCGACACCAGGACTTACACCAGCTCAGCTAACATGAGGTGACAGACCATAAAATCAGTCACACCTCATCTCAGGCAGGGCAATGGGACAAAGCCAGAACCTGAATGAACAGTTCATGACTTTTAGTTTTCAGCAGGGCCAAGGGTACATGGGCTAAGAAAGTTTCTTGATAACCTGCAGTGTGAAGACACGGCGTTTTCATTTCAGATAACAAAGTCAACAAATACTCTCTTCAGTTAAGCATGAAAGTCATTCAAAACAGTGGCAACATGAAGTTAAAAGGAAAGCATCTACTGTAAACATTCTTTCACTGCTGAAGTCTCTTTTTTCTAGCTATAACTCTGAAAAGCATCTTGCTGCACCAAATCCATTCAGCCATCTGACACCATCAGCTGCAATGACTACCTACTCCTGCCTCCAACTAACATGCCATTCATCTTTTCCATTCCAAGGAAAAGGAATAAAAAGAAATGTCCATCAGGATAACGCATTTTTTAAAACTTGAAACAAAATAACAAGTCCTGAAATACAGGAAGAGCTCAGCACACAGGTTCCACTTATCTTTCATGGTTCTATTATCTTCCAGGTCATCCTATAAACACATGTTGATAGAAGATACCTGGAAAGCTTAACAAACTCTGATTGAATTCTACAGATACAAGAATAAATGTAAATGACCAAGACAGAAAAGCAAATATAGAAGGGAAAACTGAAGCTTCTTGAAAATATTTATTTCCAAGTAACAGAAACTTAATCCAGCAAATTACAAGTTACAAGACTGTAACTAACCATCAGTACATTACAACAGCAAAAACTACACAGGATCTCCTGTCCTGAATGAGGCCCATGGTTGGCTCTGATCAGTCCTCCCTGCCTCAGCCTCACCCACAGCATGGCTGAGGACCTATTATCCCTAGTCAACCACATGCCTCATGATGTGGGATGCTGTGTTCATGTCTGGCATCCCTCAAATCTTGCAGCAAGGTGTTAATATTTTGTGACAAAGGACTTTTTGTTTGCCTTCATTCTGAGGTCTAAACAAGTCACTTAGTGCCCCATCCTTCTTGAGTTACAAGAAACAGTGTGTAATCCCACTTTATTCACCTCTTCCACCTATGCAATTTTTCTAGGCCACCATCCCACAGCCCTTTCAAGCCACCCATTACTTTGCTTGTTCAGAAATGTTCCTGTTGCCAGCATTCCTCTTTCCTGCTTTTCTGGCCTTATCAAGCCCTTCTTGAGAAGGGACCAAGGCCTGTCATAGCACTCAGGATGACTTTATATTGCAACAAAACACATTCCATTTTATTTTCCAGTCATTTCACTACAGTGTCCAACACTGATTGCTCATCCCTGATGGCACCACCCACCACAGTGTTCCTGTGGCACAAGTGGCAAGCCACTGCCTTCCTGTGCATCAGACCCTCACCCACAAAAGAAGGCTAATATTATTTCCTATGATTCAACTCCAACAAGAGAGATAACTGCATTTCTGAATTTGTACAACCACGCTCTAAATTCAGCACGTTGTACAACCCAGAAGATATTGAGCAAATACAGGCTCAGTTAAAGCTCTTGTCCTTGACCTTAAAGCTGCTGTCCTTGACTGAGGGTAAAAAACTTCCTAAACTCTCTTGGGCCTCCAACACCCAGAAAGAAAACTCAAGGTCAAAAACATGTCTGAACAAACACCAGCCTGGCATCTGCCTTCTGCCTTGTGGAAGATACCCTGCTCTTCACTCTCCATTCAGAGGGCATGGAGAGCTGTGCACTATTACTCAGGTGCTGTGAGACACCAGACAGGCTTCCAAAGCGGTCCTTCTGCTTCTGATCTCACATGCAGGAATGCTGAGACTTACGAGTTGCAAAGCACTTCAGAGAACCACAAATGGAAAGCACCATGGAAGTGTTAAGCATCTAATCCTTTCTAAATATTACTTAGCTATTTGCTTTAATAGCACAGCTTGCAGGGAACAAGCTGTATTCTATTTTTTCCTCACACATCAGTAAATTTGCCAGATAAGCACCAATTCCAGAATCTTTACTGCTGATATACAAAGCAGAAACAGCTTATGGACAGTACACCAAGTCTAGAGTGCTACTAGCTCAGGGGAGGGAGGGAAAAAAAAGAAGAGATTTCTATAATCAACTAGAATAAAAAGTTGCTACACAGAAGTAAACAACCTGCAATTTTGAGGGCTTTTTTTTTCCAGTTTTCCAGATATAAAGCTGCTAATAAATGTAACAGCATGGAATTGATGATGGACGCTTAGGACTACTTGATGCATCTGACTCAAGGCCACAAAAGCTAGCAAATAAAACCTGTAGACATCCAACAGTTTGTTACTGTGACAAAGAAAATCCACCTTTGCTCCTAAGAATTTCCAAACATAATATCATATGTTTGCAGCTTTAGTTTCAATGCCCAAGTTTAGTTCCTGGGGTGTAAAGCACTCCTGCAACTTTATATCCTTTAAAGGAAATTTAACTTAAGTCTTCTATAAATCTTTCCTTTCAGTCATGAAAGGCAACTGGTTGGCTGGGGGCAGGTAAATGCTGGATCTCCTGAAGCACATGCTGCAACAAGGTAATTTGCACTGTCCACATTTAAAAAATTACAATTACTTCTTATTTTGTACTAGCTCAAACATTTTATGGTGGGGCCAGTTTTGTTTTGTTTGCTGTCACCACTATACAAAAAGCTAGGCAAACCCCAGCTTCACTTCCATGCAGCAGAAAATGGCATTTAGCAAGGGACCCCTAGGACTGAGTCTGCTCCCGTCTTCCAGCTCAGTCATTCTAGTTTAAACAAGTGACATTTTGGGAGTATGGCTCATTATAACTTAAAAAAAAAAACAACAAAAAAACCCAAAAAAACCCCCCAATCTTCTCACAGGTCGTAAAGCAGAGCTAATAAAGCTAGCTGGTTCCACCTAGCTAGATGTGGAACTGAGAGAGAAGAACAAAACCATGCTGAAAAATAATTTATAAGGCAGAGAACAGATAAAAATCCAAGATAAGTACTAGCTCAGAACAATGGGAGCAGATAGATTTAACTTTATTTTCATATAGTTTTCATTATAACTTCAGTAGTGCTGCTTCTTTTTTCTACCCTCCATAATCTTTATCTTTTCTCCCCTCTTGATTTGACTACTGATTTATCATCAGAAGGGAGAGAGAGTAAGAATAAAACCTCTATTGGCGATTTTCAGGCAATAAAGGATTAAACCATATGGAATAATTATGTTGCACCACCTTTGTCCCCATTACTGCTTTTTCAGAGACCAAGGTTATGCTGATCTAATGAATGGCTACTAGAAAGTGGTTATCTCAAACAAGCCAGAATATCAGATTTTTAATGCAGTTATTGTTTCATTTAACTGAAGTGGACTTTGGAGCACTATGAAGTAAACAAAAGAATATTACATCAGCAGTTTGTCAAATGGCCTGTCCCCTCTTAAAGGGCAGCAGATTCTGTATAGAGTAGAAACAGTAAGTGCTGGGAGACCACAGTAAGAGAGCATATTTTGAACTCAGTGGGAGGAAAGCAACAAGCTTGGTTCAGAACACTTACCCAAACTGCTGGGTAGTCAGCACCTCTCCCCTTTCCTCCTTCTGCATCTGCATTTCCTTCTTCCTTTCAATGTTTGCCAATGTAGGAAAATTTCTAGAAGAAAAAACATAGTCTCACTGGCTCTTAAAGGATTCACTGTAATTTCCCAATTCCCTCTTTATCAAACCAGCTTCATCTATAAACATTACAGATTTTTTAAAATTTTCAAGGAAGTTTAACAGACTATTTCTTTCTTAAAAAGGCACTAGTGTGTAAAAGAAACCTGAGTGCATTTATGCTTATGTAACCAGAGGCAACATATGCTTACATATCCAGATGCAATGAACAAAACAAAACAAAAAAATTCAAAAAATCTATTACATTAGCATTCTTAGATTTACCAAACCATCAAGCAAGGTACAGACAAACAGCTTGGATATAGTCATGGACCCTATCTTTCTCCCAACACATAATTTAGAATGATTTAGTCCTCTTATTTTATTTCTATGGAGCTTCAACTGAATTATTTAAATGACATGCCTTCAGCAAACTAACTGCTGAGTTCTTGTAAACTTAAAAAAAGGTTATGTGAACACCTTCTGGGTGCACAAGATTCCTTTAATGTGACAGGGAAAAGCCCACAAGTTCCTTCTTGAGCAATATTCAGCAGTGTGCTTGCACACTGACCTCAACTTCACCAGAATTACTGCCCCTTTCTAATTCTAGGTTTAAGAAAAACTGCCAATCAATGAAAAGAAATCTACTGTTACAACCATCTCCCAAACCATCCAGTCTCTGCCATTCCCCATCTTCCTTAACATCCTTCCCTCCAGACAAACGCCTTGCTGGTTCTAACACGCGGAGCCTGGGCAGCAAGATTTTTACCTGCAAAGCCCAAGAACGGCTACACTAAATGCTCTGCAAACACTAACTAGCTAAATGCCAGTGCTTTGAGATAAAGGTGGCAAATGAGAAACATATACACATGCTCCCCCAGCTTCTGGATAGAAACACAAAGTATAAATATTTGATGTCTATGAAAATGGAGTGAAGAGAAACATAGAACAGCTTCTCACTAAATATAGCTATCAAAAAAAGACATGTCTATCTTTCTTTAAATATTTAATCTTATCACATGCATTTACCCCATATTACAGCATGAATGCTAAGTGTCACATTGATTCAAGACAGCTTCAACCACATACCATGGCAAAAAGAGAAGCATTTTCTACAAGACAAACCTGAACACACTACAGAACTTGTCTCCTTTAAGAGGATTTGAACATGAGCTGTCAACATCTATTTTCTTTGGATTTCTCCCAGAAATCTGCCATACAGCTCAAGTGAGCATAGGGACATGATCCCTGCTCTTCCCTGTTAGATAGATTTGTTCATTCATGTTACAACACTCCCAGCACACAGCAAATGTGCAATGAAGTCTTTAATCTCAAAAGCTTCACATTGACAAAGACCCCTGTGCTCCACAGTTTTAGAAGGTGCTTTCCTTCAAACACAAAGGCTTCCAGGAGGACAGCAAGCTATAAAACAAGTATTTATGCTCAAAAAATCCCCAAGCTTATTGTAGAGATTGTTGGGGAGGGGTGTTTTAAATATAAGGGAAGACCCTAAATACTAGAGCAAAGGAATCTTCAAATGCTCCAGCACTTATGCTGATTAAGGACATATTGAGACACGCTCTCCCAACACGATTTGAGACATGAATGCCTCCCACTTTCATTCCTGTGAGTTACCACTCCCTCCACGAGCCACCGTAATGGACTGTACCAATGCTTTCAGTTCCATTTACTGCCAAGACTGACAGATTTCTCCTAAACCACCCTTCCAGCTGACACAGGCAGAAACTGACAGCTGGCGAGAGCTCAAGTCACAAGTCCCAGTATGCCTGCAGAAGCACATCTGAAGGCATCTGTGGTGGCTGTTTTTATTTTCTCCAGCTCTTCTCAAATGTTAAATGGCATTTTACTCACTGCCTTTATCTCATGCCTTTACTGACTGAGTCTCTCCACACAAAAGGCCATATGCTTAAATCCCAAGACCCGACTTGGGTTTGCACCCTTCCAAGATGGCAAGCCCTCCTCCTCTCCTAAGAAAATGATGTTCCTAAAATGTTACCTACAAACACCACTGAAGTAGAAGTACCCCAGCATTTCTGCCTTGCAAACAACTTGTCAGAGCTTGAATACAGCTTCATCAGTCCCCACAGGGCTTTACAAACCTAAGCAACTTATTGTAAAAGGAAGAGTTAAACCAGGATGTGATGGTTTGGCACAGCAGACTTCATGAAGCCAGTACAGCTCTCTTTCACAGCAGCTGCAGTTCCCAACTGTACACACTCCTACAATCCAAAGTATTTCAAAATAAATTGATAATATCAGGAAACTGCTTTTCAGGCTAAGATGAGTATATTAAATATATCCCAACAAAGTGAGACATGCAGGTAAGGGATACCCTGAAGCTTCTAGAGACAGGGAACAGTGACACTGAGCATAATCAGTAACACGTGTGTCTTAGTGAATAGATTTTTTTTTTTTCAATAAATGAGCACACTAGCCAGAGCCATGCTTCTTTTTTTTTATAGGCCAGCATACTTCATCTTGCTCTCATAAACATTGGAGTAAAGCAGCTCTTAGCAAGCAGTGAAGAAACAGAGCTTTGCCAACATCTAACAGAAAAGAGACCTGTTTCTGTAGCAGTTTACACAACGGATTCCTGAGTCAAGAGCTATACAAGTTCATCATTTTAATAGGAACAGCACTGTGAGAAAAATGCCTCAATAATTTCTTGAGCTGGTCTTAATTGCATATGCACAGCCAACAGCAAAGGAGACATGGATAGCCCAAAGGGAACAAAAATGACCCAACAGAGCTAATAAAATCTTGGCTTAACTTTTCCACATCTGATTTAACCATATGTCTGCTGAAGCAGTTTTACTGCTAATCTATTGCAGCAGATCAGAGTAAACTTTATTTTATCTATGTTTACCTTGATCTACCGACACATCCCTTCTACTTTGCTTTGTCTTCCCTATTTTTGCCAAGTTATAAGAAATTATTTTCCATATCACATACTACATTACTACCAATGCATCACCAGGGAGGATTCCAAACTACTCTAAGATTATCATTCTGCAACTAGAAAACCACAGATTAATTAAAAGTGGTATGGTTAACAGTACTGGACTTCAAGTACTAAGCACGTGCTCAGCCTGTGAGATGTATTGCAAGGAAACACAACAGACAATTCCTACCTGAACAAACCAAGGCCAAGGGATTAAAGAAAGCGGGGCAGAAAGGGGAGAATTTACAAGCAGCCCACAAGCTCCAGAAAATCCCCCAATGTTATATTAGGAGCTAAGCAAAAGTAAGTTTAACGATTCACTTTAACGCTAAAGCAGCCTTGCCACATTCTTACTAATAACCATTGCTCAAGAAATGTTGGTGAGAAACAGATGGGCTGGCAGGACCCAGATCTCACTTGTGGAGCAGGGAAGACAGCAATACCTCATTCTGACACATTAAGGAAATGCATTGCAGATAATTCTCTTTAAGCTCATGTCGAAAAAATATGCTGAAGACAGCACATTTCTCAACACTTGGAAGGGACAGGACAAATCAAAACAAGAAAAGTTGATGTCAGACTTCACAACCATCTGTCTGCAAAACACAGGGAAACCCTGAGATCCCATGGAACTTCATATCTACTGCTCTTTGCTTCATTACATTTCTTGGCTCAGCAGGTTCAACAGGAAAACAGCATTCCGACCCAGCATGCTTCATCCAGAGATATTCCTTACCAGCTCTCCTCCTCCTCTTTCCTCTATGAGAGTAAGGCTACACATTAAACATAAGCTCTTTCTTGAAGATTTTAAGCAGGAAACAATTGAGCAACACAGCAGCTAATTAAGAAGCAAAATCTCAACTCTGCAAGTAATTATTTATAACGGTTGAAAGAACAAGCAAGATAGGATGCAGCATGGAAACACACATATTAAATCACTGCAACCTAATTAGAAACAAACTATTAATGACCTAGATAGATTCTTTCTTAGCTCTGATTGGAGCTTCTAGAAAGAAAAAGGTTTCTTCCTGTCACCATAAACCAAAACTGCTTAATAGCTCAGACTCCCTCTGGTGTCCCTTTTTTCTGTACAATGCAATGTTTACTGTGAGTTAACAACAGACCTTCAGTACTAAACTGATGCTTTGCTGGTGACCCAATTAATGTTGCACAGAAGTTCCAGCTGGCTTTCTCTCTCTGCCTGCCTCCCACCCCTTTTGTTTTTTTTTTAATTAAAAAAAGGATGCTCATAGAGCTTCCTTGATGTACAAAGAGTAACAAAAGCCACCCAGGTAGTCATTCTACACCCATCCATCACAGCTAAATACATGCCCACAGAAGGCCTGAAGCACCAAGATAAGGCACTACTCCATCTAGTGGCCCTGGTTCAGACAGTCCTAATCCCATTCTGCCTTTTCTGGCTGGTGGCTGTGACCACACGACTTTATTGCCTTTGATTTTACTGTGCTGCAGCAAGCAAAGGCTTTCAGCAATGCTGTATCCCAGCCAAATTACATTCATCTGTAAAACCAACATGAGATCCTTCAGAAGCTCAGGCAGAGCATCACCCTTACAACTAAGTGTAGATAAAGGCTGCTGTGATTTCCAGCACCCACTCCCCACACAAACAGTATCTTATCCATAATTTTACGTTGAATTCCCACTTTCCTAATGTTCTAGCAGAGCACATACTGACATACCTTAAATGTCACACTTAAACCTCAGCATCAGCTGCTAGACAGGAACTCTCCTGAACACATCCCAAAAAAGAGAAGTGTATGAAAAGTTGAAAATGAGTAGCAAAGACTCTCTCAGAGACTGTGTACAAGTATAAATCTTCTTCCCTGGAGCTACTTGGAAAATTAGTCACCAAAAAAACACAACAGCAATATGCAGACTGAAAACAAATAAAACCCAAGCCCTCAACCATCTTTTGAATAAAAGGAAACCTTGGAATGAAAATTAATCTAGCACCAAAACTTGCCTAATCTAATTCCAAATTTATATTTGCACAGATCACAACCAATTTTTGTCTGCTTAATGATGGCTTTTTAAAAATGGGAGAAAATCTCTTGTTTCAGTATAAAAAAAAATAATCCTTTTTAAAGAACATATGGATTATTTTCTTTTGTAAAAAACGAACAGCAGGTGCAACAGTTGACTGCTGTGATGTGCTGACATAGTGGTAAGATTTCCCTTTGCCTTTCTGAAATTTGCAGAAAAAGCTGAAACCATGACCAAAGGAAAATTAAAACCTCCAAGAATGAACTTACATGGGGAGAAATTTTGCTTCTCCATACAGGAAAAAATGGATGGAAGGCAGTTAAAAATTTCTACAATAAATTCCATTCATTTTTCTTTTTCAACAAAAACAGTGAAAATGCTTATTCAGGGAAGTGAAGTTCAAAGCAAGAATGCATTAACACTGCCTTCTGGCATGGATGCAAGGTGGATACATCAGTAGGATTCAATCAGACCACTGGGTTTATTTTCATTAAAAATCCCCCATGTGACTAGTACACTGCCCTAACCCATCACCACTGATCTCAAAATTAAATTTATATCACTTCCCATTCTGTATATAGGACTCTTGCTCATGGAAACAAAACTCATGCACTGATCATTTCAAGACTATATTCTAAATTATGAATAGAAGTGAGGAAAGCCTGAAGAATCTTTCTCCTGCTGGGAAAGTGTAGATTTTAATCTGTTGAACTCTGAAGGAAAAAAAATAAATCTGAGAGATGAATACTTCAATCCTGGTCAACATAAAAATGTTATACCCTGTTACATGGCAGGATAAGAAATAGTGAGAATATACCTATACTGCTTATAGGAGAATGTTACCTTGCACCCTGCATACAATGTAAGTTAAGACTGCCCAAGAATGTATCATTCATGGTTTCTGCTCTCTTTCACTAAAAAAGCATCAAGCAACACAGAAAGCCCTTAAAAATTAAGGAAGCTCCCTGGTGTGGTCTACTGGGACAACTTAAGCTGGGGAAATCTGTACACAGTATTACAATTATAGTCAGTACAAAAGTTCCAGATTTTTAAGCTATTTAAAACCCCCACACAAACATTTTTCACCTAAACCATTATCAGTGATCAGGCTAAAAAGAATGAGACATTCACCTAACCTGGGGTACCACGTCAAGCACCCGGGAAAGCTGTTTCCTTTCTCAGCTGATATCTTGCCTGCTATTATAATTATTCTAGCCTCTGCAGCTCACATTCTCCTGGCTCAGGCATTCTGACACAGATCACTGTGCAGGAGTTTTTCAGGGTCAATGGAACAGCAGAAACAACAAGTTATGTGCTGCTCCTGCCCTTCAGCTAATGTCATCTAATGCTCCCAACAATGAAAATACAGTAAAATAAATCCAAAGGCCACAAGTCTTACCTTTTTCTTTCTTCTCTCCATTTAGCAATCTCTTCTGGACTATCTAATTTTATTTTTTTAGCACCAGGTGCATGTGCCTAAGGAAAAAGTATTTCACAGTTGTTTAAAAGGAGAAGGAAAAAAACCCCCACACATTATAAAAGAAAAGATCATTATATCAGGTATAGTGGTATCACATATACCACTATGTGGTATATGTGATACCACTGTATGTTTTCATCTCCACAACTGGTGAGACTGTACACAGAGATGATAAAATGAATCCATTTAGAAAACTCCATAGCATTTTAACACATTTTCATCCACAATATTGTCTCAAAACAGATTCTCCTCAGAGGTGATATGTTTCCTTTGCAGATGAATGACAGGAAACCACTGAAGAATGAGAAAAGGGGCTGTGGTAAAGATGGCACAGAATTCTATTTTGGGCCCAGAGGGTTACCTACATTCTTCCAGTGTATCTGAACGATCTTCTCATGTGCACTGAAATTGCAACCTTCTTCTGAGCACTGTAAGATAAGAGGGTGAACTTACAACATAGCAATTTACACAAATTATAAAGAAGCTTTTGAGCACTCTTCAAACCAACTCAGTGCCAGCTGCCTGCACAGTTTGTGCAGCTTGCTAACAAAGGTGATTGTAAAAACAGCAAGCAGGGATAATGCACTTTTTAACTTCATCTGGTTTTAGAATAGCCAGTGTAGGCAATGTATCCAATACCTGAAGAGAAAGTGAAGTTTACCTAAGATAAAAATTTGCAAGACTCATCAATTTCAAATTTTGATACTTGCAACTTTTGGCAATTTTCAATAAAGGAAATTTTTTAAATGTTTCCACACAAAAACTGTGCATGCTATAGGGGTGTTAATAAATTAATTCCTATGACTTAGCAATACTTTGCAAGAAAAACAGTTTAAAAGGCTTCAGTAATAAAATACAACTGAAGCCTCCCCTACATACAGAATTCAGAAAAAAATCCCCCATTAACACCTGTCATAACTCTGGAATCTCTTTCCTATGTCTACTGTTCAAAGAGTGACTACAGCTCACTGCTTGCCAGGCAAGACAAAAGAAAAAAATCAAAGTGCGAATATAAGAACCCAAATTCATTAACCTGTTTATGCTGTGAAATGTGCTCATCATACTTCTCCTGGTTTTTATAGCCACGGTCACAGGTATCACAGTAATGAGAGAAAACTGGCTCTTTTTTCTTTTTGGTCTGAAAAAAAAAAGAAAAAAAAAAAAAGAAGAAGAAATAATCTCAGGATTGCAGTTACAAGACAGCCCCATATTTATTTAGTCATGAAACACTATTAGTATTTTTGTTAATAAAGCAGCTACGTGTTTCAAAAGTTTCAAAGATAAACTAACATAATACGTAATTTAAGTCCAAATTACATATCTTCTAAACAACGTGCCCTACACTCAGCTCTTCCCACTACCACCTCTCAATCAATGATTGCTTCTGCAAACACACCAGCCTGCTGGCACGGACTTCCCGAGGGCTGAGATTTAGGCTAAAGCCCCACGTCTCTTCCCTACCAAGACAGACCACGACTGTTCTCCCCTGACATTTACAAGTTTAGAGGGCAGCACAGACCCTGCCTTCTCTCACTACACATTAGTGTCATCTGGCTGGGTGGCCTTGACCATGCAACAGAGCACTAATGTAATTTAGGCAGCTGGGCATGTTACCATAGAAAGGTGACATAAACCTGTGTAAAAATTTGGTTGACATGCATCTTTCAAGAGTTGCAGACTGTCACATATTTGCTCTCTTCTAAGGGAAAGCATGTTAGACTGGAGAATGGGATCTCTATAGTGCCTTGGGCCAACTCCCATGAGACTGACACAATCACAGAATGGTTTGGGTGGGAAGGGACCTTCCAAGATCATCTGGTTCCAACCCCCCCACCACAGGCAGGGACAACCTATGACTAGATCAGGCTGCTCAAAGCCCCATTCAATCAGGCCTTCAACACTTCCATGGATGGGCAGCCTCTCTGGGCAATCTGTGCCAGTGTCTCATGCCCTTCATAGTAAAAGAAAGGCTTCCTTATGCCCAATCTAAATCTACTCCGCTTCAGTCTAAAACCATTACTCCTTGTTCTATCCCTATAGGCCATACTATAAACAAAGTCTGCCCCTGTCTTTTTCCTAAGTCCCCTTAAAGTACTGAAAGGATGCTGCAGGGCTCTACCTGAAGCCTTCTCTTCTCCAGGCTGAACAACCCCAGCTCTCTCAGCCTTCACAGGAGAGGTGCTTCCCCCCACCCCCGTGATCATTTCCGCGGCCTTTTCCTGGACCCACTCCAACAAGCACATGTCCCTCTTGCACTGGGGATCCCACTCCATACCTTTGGCTTGTTATTTTCTTCTGGACAATGTTTACTAAACGCAGGCACTTGCTTGCCCTGCCATTTCTGGGAGAAATTACCATTTCCACCTTCAGAACAGAGAAAAAAAAAAGATGAGCCATTCACAGACACAGCTGGCAAAACACCCCTACTCCTACCTCGGTGGGCTACAGAGAAGGATCTAGGGAAGAGACAAGAGGGTTGCATGACCAGCATGACTGGAGGAGAGTCCTGCATCCCAAGGGTTCAGGACAGCCCCGGGGTCCCCGCCTGCGTGGGATGAGAAGGAGCCCACGGGCCCAAGACACGGCTTCTCCCCTGTCCCTGCCCCTCACCAGCGTGCGGGCCCTGCGGTCGCGCTCCGTAGGCCGGCGGGAACCAGGCGGCAGGCGAGGTGTAGCTCTGAGGGGGAAGGAAGCTCTCGGGCTGCGGGTAGCTCTGAGCCGGCGAGTAGCCCTCGGCGGGCGGCGGGTAGCCCTCGGGCTGCGAGTAGCTCTGGGCAGGCTGCGGATAGCTCTCGGCAGGCTGGGAGTAGCTCTCGGCGGGAGGGATGCTCTGGGCGGGATCCGAGTAGCTCTCAGCGGGCGGGTAGCTGTCGGCGGGTTGCGAGTAGGACTCGGAGGGCTGCGAGTAGCTCTTGGGCTGCGAGTAGGTGTCGGCGGACGCGTAGGTGCTGTCGGGCGGCGGGAAGCGGCCGGGCGGGGGGTAGGGCACGGGGGCAGCCCAGAAGCTCGTGTCCCAGGAGGGCGGCGGGCAGAAGAAGGGTGGGGGGATGCCCGGCGGAGGCAGCCCCGGCGGCGGCGGCGGGAACCAGGCGAAGGGGTTCATGTCGGGTGTGGAGAGGCCGCTCGGGTGCAGACCCCGTTCCGCGGTGCGCTCGCACCACCACGTGGGGCTCCCGGCGGCGGCCTCTGAAGGCGTCACATCCGGGCTGAGGAAGGTTGAACCCTCCCTCTCTCCGCTTCCTTCCCGGCCGCCTTCCCGGCGGGCGTGGCGTCATCCACGAGCGCCGCAGGGGCGGGAGCAGGGAAGCGGAGCGGGCCGGGGAGCGCGGCCCGGCTGCCCCCGGAGCCGGCTTCGCCATGGCCCGCCAGCTCATCGGCCCCGCGCTGCCGCCCGGCTTCCCGCGCCGCGCTGAGGCCGAGCCGGGCGAGGACTTCAGCCAGGGTGAGAGCACCGGCGGGGGAATAGCGGGGCTCTGCGGCCCTTATGCCGCAGCGCGGGATGCACCGTGGGTGGGAGAGCGTTGGGTGGGGCCTGCAGGCGGTGTTCCATAGCGTGAGATGCTCTGTGAGTGCGATAGAGCGGCTCTGCAGCCCGTGTTCCACAGCGCGGGATGCTCCGTGCGTGGGGGAGCGGGGCCCCGCAGCCCAGTGTGTTCACCGCCAGTGCGGCACCTGGATGGAGCTAAACTTCCCGGGAGGGTTATTACAGTGACTTTTCCAGAAATAAAAAGAACGTTCTATATGCAATGGAATGCTACAGATACGAAAGGTTTCAAAACTCATTTTAGAAAAATAGCGCTTTGAATCATTTTTGTTCCGCTCAAGTCTCGCGTGCACTTTGAAGCCTGTGCTCTTCAGCAGCTCCAGGTGTGAAATTAGTGGGTAGAAAAGGAGGAGGCTGGGCCTGTGCAGCGTGCTTTCCTTTGCCAAGCCAAACCGCTTCATCAGCTGTGGTTTTCCAGGCAGTGTACCTCAGGATGTGGAGCAGACTGCCGGTCTGTGGGTCTGTGGTGCCTCGCCTGCCGGGGTCTCTCATGTTGAGAGAAGTGGGATCCCACCGAGACCAGCTGACTGCCAGGCTGGCTCTTCTGCAGTGCAGCTCAGTTCCCCCACTAAAATTCTTGCATGTTCTCTGTCAGTAATATCTCTGGAAGCAGCACTTTGAGCGTTTTCACTCCTTGCCTTTAATGCAGATTCAAGGCTCTAGTACATATATCCAGTTTCGAGCAGTGCGTCTCTTACCATTCGGTTACTCCAAGGAAAGCAGCTCTGATGGGAAAGGTTTGTTGTGCTTGTCTGCTCTCTAATTTTTTAATCCGGAAGAGGGAGCAATAGCAAGAGAGACAAAGCTGCTGCATTAGCTGACACCATGGCAACGTCAAGCTCTGGGTGCAGATCTCGGCTTTGTGCAGAAGCCCTGACTACACGAGCTGGTGCTGCCTTTCCTGGCCACATTTGTGTTAATTGCTTATTCACTTTCCATCAACGCACTGATGCAAGTGTCTGTATTGTGTATGAACAAAACAAGTTAAACTTATCCTTAGGCCATGGGTTTCTGACATCGGGTGTTTTGGCAGTGTCTAGGCTAGGTTGCTCAGCTGAGTTTGTTCCCATTTTGTCCCAGTGTAAATCAATTCCATGGTATTACAGTTGCACTGGCAACTGATCCAAGATCTACTTGGAAATTTCTGTGTGAAGTGGGTGAATGAGTTTATTTGCCTTTGAAAACAAACAAACAAAAACCCCCAAATTCCAGCTACTGGCAGGTTGTTTTATAATTTTCACAAACTTTTCCTGACTTTGACTTACAGCAGCTAAGTGTCCCTGCTCACCCCATGAGGCAGACTGCTGCAGTGCAGAGGAAGAAAGGACAGCAAGTACTTTGGCATAACACACTTTGCTGTACAGAGCTATAGCTCCATCTGGAGCCCTGCACCTGGAGTGACAAAAATCACATGGTGGGGCTGCCACCAGCATCTTCTGTTCTGCAACACTTGCTGAGTCTTGAGTCAAATGGGCCTAGAATTTGTTCTGTAACAATTTCTCTTGTGTTTTCTAACTATTTCAAGAGATGCTTCACCTTTTAAAGCTGAACAGCTTTTCTAATATTTTTTCTGTTGTAATAGTGTCAATGATATTTGAGATGCTCATTGCTTTTCTTGAAGAGCAATTGTTTTTTTTTAGTCAACTGTCATAGTTTCTGTCTCCCAACAGCAACAAAGTAGGACTTTGAGCAATCTGTGGCAGAGAAGACAGTCAGGCACAAGAGAAGGCTCTCAGACAGACAAAAGAAATAGAAGAGTGACTATGTATGATTATGATTAGATTTATTGCTAATACATTTCTTCTGGAGGCAATCCACCTAGGAGCTGTCTGCAGCCTTGGGAGACTAGCTGGCCCAGTTTCCATCAGCATTTTATACCCTTGTCCAGGCTGATGTGCACTATAGTCAGTAGCAGATCTCAGCCCCCTTAAGCCCACTCCCACCACCCCTCTGGATATGAGCATCCAGACATTTTCTCCTGCATTACCCACTGGTGTTCTTACCATGGGACAAACTGCATTGCCCATGGACTACCTCTGGTGTCAGAGGAGTGATGAAAATAATACTTCTGTGGCCTTTAATTGGGAACAGGATGGAAGCAAATGGTAGCTGCATAGACCCAAAAGCTCATCCCTAGTAAATCCTTTACGTTCTTCAGCTTGTCCAATCCATGGGATACACTCATTTCCTGATTCTTTATGACAGTGCTTTGAAGCTGGACTAACTGTGCTCCTGCTGGAAGAATCATACCTCCTTTGGCCCATTTGTCGCTGCTTCTGGGCTGTCCTTGTACTGGCAGGAGACAAGTGCTATGGAATGGCTAAAAATAACCAGAGATGCAGAAGGGAGTTTTGTCTGTTTTAGCATTGAGGCTACATTTGTTAAAATAGAGGTGTGTTGATGTGTCTGGGTTGATCTATCATTATGCTGGAGCTGAAGGGCCTTGTCTGTCCTTGAGAGCTTCCCAGTACATTCTGATGGTGTGGTAGATTGCTTAAGATCACCAAATACAGCAGAAATAACCCTAGCAAAACAAAACAAAAAGTAGCTTTTAATTTGGTTTCTAAATTGAATTGACTTAATTTCAGGCAGATAGTCATCAGAGGCAACTCATTAGCAGGATGGTCAGTTCTAGTAGCTGTGTGTCACTTCAGTCACACTTGGTCCTGTTTCTCTTCTCACTATCCCCAAAACTTTCTTCTCAGACTTTTATCTCGCTGTCCTGCTCCTAATTGTTCCGAGTTGTGGTTACTTTGTCACTTTCCTGTTGCTCTGCCATTGGTAAATCCATTTATCCTCCTCACCTCACTAGATTTAGTTTCCTGACTCTTTGATCTCTCCACTGTTCCTCCTTTTGTCTGTATTTTTCCACTTTTCCATGGCTTTTGGGGAATTTCACAGACTTCTGGTTAGATCTTGGCCTTCCTCCTCACCCTTTTCTTTTTTAGCTCCCAGAGTTTACATTTAGCAGTTTCCATTCCTACCTTTCTGCCCTCTTGTGGCTCCCCAAACCAACCTGATCCATAGCTGTATCTTTGCCTGTACTGATTGTTATTCCCAGTCAGTACCATGATCATATTAATTTTTAATCCCAAGTCTCTTTCCCTTCCATTTCTTTTCACCATGTCCAATGACTTTTTCTTCCTCAGGCTTTAAATGCCGTTTTCCCTTCATTAGTCAGTCTCAGTCTCTGTCTAATTTCTGGTTGTCCTGCTTAGGCTGCAGTTCCATGAACAAACAGTTCTTTCAAGGGAGGGCTGTGGTTTGCAGTGCTATTTTTATGCCTTTTAAGTTCTCTGATCCAGCTTATTGCATAGGCCATGCAAACAGTTTTGCCAACATAATGGAGAGGAATTGGGATAAAACTATGTGTGTTAGCCCTGGTGTTGAACAACATGCCAGTGGGACCAGTCTTCTTCCTTAAATAGTTTGAGTTTTACCAGTTCTGTGCAGCTCACAAAACTACTCCTAATTTCTCTCTCCCTCTCTTTTGTCAGACTCATCAAATTGTCCCTGAGTTTGTTTCTTCCAATTCAAGTCTTTTCTTTTGCATTTAGAGCAAATGAAGTCTGCAGTGATGTCAGGGTCCCAGGTGGCTGGAGAAAGCAGTTATGCAGGGTTTTTTGGGGTTTTAGGTGCTTTTATTCAAGTGGTGCTTTTTATACTGAAAGATGAGACTTCTTGATAGCTGTTTTTATTCCTGCTTACCATTCATCTGTTTGTTTCCTTTCTTCTTGAACTGATTTTACCTTTATAGGCTAGAGTGTTGTATTTGGGTATTTTTGGGGCAAGAGAAGTGGTTTGTTGGTTGGTTTTTTTCCTTCCTAGTGCAAAAATGGATTTGTTTGTCCCAGTTACAGTCTTTCCATTAAAACAGGAAAAAAATAAGTGGCAGATCTGCCTGGATGCTTTGTAACTAATGGACTGTCCTTGTGTCTTGTGCTAAAGATGATTAAAAGCTTTGTGAAGCTCACTGGAAGGATCTGATTTCTGCCTAGCTTTTGTCAGCTAACAGTGGAACCATAAAATGCAGGTTGTATTTTGTACTATGCAAGAGTTGTAGTTCTTCAACTGGAGATGTAATTTCCTGGTACCATTTATCTTTTCATCTGACCCTTGACTAGTCATAAAGGGAACAATGTCTTTTCCTCACCAAAACACCTGCTGTCCTGCAGGTCTTGTACTCAGTGCTTGAGATATTAGGAGGAGGAGTGGTGTCTGTGTCTCAGGACGCTAAATCATCAGAAGAATCAAATCTCCATTACAAGGGAACGTGGGCTGTTTGTACTGTGTGTAAATGGGTGCCTTGCCCTGGATTGGGAAGGCCTCTTACCTTGGGACCATTGCTGGTTTTTGCTTGCTCCAGCTGACTCCTTGATCGGGCCTGTGTTAAGGGTCTTGTTTTGGGGCATTTGCTGTTAAGGTCAATGGCTAAGCTGCTTCTGGACTCACTGCACATGGTAGTATAGCCAAATAAATCTAGAAAGATCAGTGTCTGCTGGTGGGCACAATGCCAGAAACAGTTCAGGCCTCTGAGCAGTGTTAGCATCTGGATTATAATTTTGCTGAGATATTTTCCCAGAGGGGGAAGGTTTGATTGGAGCATGAGAGCTCCATCCAATACCCTGGCCTTCTGACAGCAGCAATTCTTGGAATTCATTCTCTGAATGCCTAAATCATCCCTTTTTCAGCAGAGTACTTAAATCTTCCCTGCTGTTCACATTTAGCTGAACTGGAAATAACTTTAATCATTAAACCATTCCTAAAGCAGGCTGGCAATTAATTTAATACTTTATGGTCACAAATGCTCCCATTTAAGAATTTATGGTCTCCCACATTGCGTATGTACAGATGATGTATTTCTTCACTAGTAAGCTTCAAATGCTTTATTAAAGGTGGTAGTTTCTTTTAAATATACTGGTTTGTGCCACATCCATTGTACATTAGTTGTTGTATGAAACAGGGCTTTCTAGTCCTGTTCCAGAAGATGCTCATGTAGTAATGAATTAGTGATGTCCTAAGTCAGAACAGTTCAGGGTAGGTTGTTGATAGAAATACGGTGCTGAAAGAAGTAACTTCTAGAAGTTTGTTTTGATACCTTCTCTAAATGCTAGAGAGAGCAGTGATTGAATAAACTCAATTCCAAGTAAATATGTGTTTTGGAAATGCCATCACGGATCATACTCATTTGAAACATTTAGTAGATATCCTTATTATACCTGGTCTAGTAGAAGTTTCCCTGCCCATGGCAGAGAGATTGAAGCTAGATAACCTCTTAGGTCCCTTCCAATCCAAACCATTCTGTGATTTTATGATCCCAAATAACTCTGGATGTTCAGTTGCAGGACCAGCACTGCCTCCAGACTACAAAAGTAGCTCAGAAACTCCTGACAGCGATGATGACTCAGAATCTCTTCCTCTACCGAGAGACACAAGCAGAGATTCTGAAGAGGAGGCAGAAGGAGATCCAGCACCCAAGTGAGCATGCTTTTGTGTTATTTGTATGTTTATAAATTGTACTGCAAATGTAATGTCTAACTTATGAAAAAGGGACAATGTTGTATAAAAAAAGGTAAACTCTGTACCTGTATAAAACTTTGGATTATATGTTCTGCATGTTCTTCATTGCCAAGAGTGTTCATTCAGCTGATTAGACACCCTACGGTGGAATTAAGTTATTTGGGGCGGTCAGTTCTCTGCACTTATATGCTTTATTTTAGTTCTGCAAATTTGCATTTTTATGCTAAGGACAGACACCACTTACCATTTACATAAGAATTTGGTACTTGAGTTTTGCCCTGGTTTTGGTATACAAGCTCTCTTTGAGAGGCCGTAGGGCCTGTTTATGGACATGAATTTATGCATTCAATTAAGTCAACTCTAATGAAAAAACCTGAATTGTTTAGCAAGTAATAGGAGTCTGCGGATACTCTCATTTGTTGGGTTGATTACTCACAATTGCTATGTTAAGAATTTGTGTGTGTTTGCTCTGAGCCTTGTGTAAGATACTTGAAGGCCATTATGCCATCTTAATGAGTGCTAGAGTAATTATTATTCAATTTTTCTTGTTTTCTTTGTCAACAGTTTTTCAGCTAATTAGAATTGAACAGGAAAAATACTACTCAAAATGCAGACAGCATATAAAAATGGAGAAAGAAGTATACTGAATTTTAAATTACTTTGTGACTAGAAAATAGTATTTCAACATTATATTAGACTTCTTTCTACAGCAAAAACATTCTTAATGTTGTTTTTTAAATTTTTTTTTTCTTTTTTAAATGTCAGAACGTTTTTGGAGTGAATCTTACACTCGCAATTTTTTAATTGCTTCAAATAATTTTGGACCCTTTTGCACTGTTTCCTTGGTAACAGCAGGATATTTAGTACAGAAGACCCTATGAAATAATTTTATGTGGTTTTTTTCCTTTTTAAAATGTAGATAATTGCTATGCACGTCAAGGTAATTATTAAGTGAAATCTGTATTTGCAGAAAGCCAAAAAGAATTCATGAAGATGATGATGATGATGGCTTTTTTGGGCCAGCTCTTCCTCCTGGATTTAAAAAACAGGATGATTCTCCAGAGAGGTAATTAAAATGGGATTCTATTCATATTCTGTTCCTTAAAACACAATTATTTTAGATTAAATGCTTTGTATCACTATTACAGAACATTTCAGTTGTGCTGTTGAGATTCTGATGATTAGAGGTAATGCTTCCTCCATGTTCTGAGGAAAAGAGCATCATTCAATTGAAACAGAACACACAGCCCTCCTAGATCAGGTTGGAAGGAGAGTAAAAGAACTAATGTAAATTTTCTGAGATGTATTTTGGATGTCAAATTTCCTCCATTTGTTTTGATAGGTCTTGGATCAGTGGAGAAAAAAAAAATTGCACAAGGACCCATAGCTGTACTTCATTCTGGTCTGTGAGGGACTGGGGCAGTTACCTTGTATGTGGTGCAATACCTTGTCCATTGCTAATGCATCAAGGAGTATTGTTTATATGTCTCCAGGTACAAAACTACTCTGAACACTTTAGGTTTCTAGAAAAGAGGCTGTCAGTTCTATGGAAACAAGCATTATTTATGGTTTCTCTCTCAGGAAGCTTTCCATTTGATTGCTTACAGTTAAAAAATACTTCCCCCACAAAATATTGTATGGATTTTCTATACAGAACTCAACCGTGTCTTGTAGCCTTTTAGTCTTTATATCAATCTGTGCACTTCTTTCTATAATTTGAAATTGCAGACCATAGTGAAATTGGTGCTTCCAAGGGGATACTTCCTGAAGAGAAGTACAAGAGTCCCTTGATCACTTTGCTCCCCAGAGCAATAGGGAGTTGGTAGATAAAGTAATACTTGCTTGTCAGGAGTGAGTTTTCAGTTCCAGGAAAGTGACTCAATTTACTGTTGAGCTGTATGTGTAATATACCACCTCAAAAGAAATTTCAAAGTGTTTTTGGTTGTTTTTTTTTTTTTTTAGTTTGCATAAATTTTTATGATGCTTGGCAGCATAAAATTTATGTAACTAAGCAAGAATTTATGTAACTAAGGTTATTTGGAAGTATCTTTCTCATGTACATTTGGTACTTTGCTATAATCAAAAAACTCTTGTAGTTGTGGGAATCATGCTCAGTGGGATCATTTGGTACTTTGATGGTCCCACAAACAATTTTTTTTTCCTTTTTTCTTGTGTTCTGTATGCACAAAGTATTTTAATTCTAAAGTTTAGCAGGTCATTAAAAATAATGTATTCTTTATTTTAAAAAAAAAGCTAGTATCTTCTAATATCAGCAGAGGTAGCCTTCTTGCTTTCTTGATTTTTGACATGAATACCTGTGGTAAAATGGAAGAGGAAGAGGCCATTCACTCAAGAGATGGACTTGGTGATCCTTGTGGGTCCCTTCTAACTCAGAATATTCTGTGATTCTGTGACATTGAGGCAAGAGTCTGCTCTGTGTCTGTGACAGATTAAAGCAGTAGAAGGCACTTGGCACACTTGTTTTTTCCTACCTCACCATACAATTGCTCCTAGCATGCAGAGAAAGCAGATTGTGGATAGCTGTTTTGCACCCAGCCTGATTCCCTGAATAGGTGGGAACGAAGAGCCTTGTCTGTCTTCCACCCCCGCACACCTGGGAGTCTGGGAGGCGTGTAAGCTGTGCAGGGCACAGACACGATGCTGCTGTCTGCCTGCTGCATTGCCCTTAAGCCTTGAGCAGATTGCCAGCTGCCAACTGAGCCATGAATAATTGAAACAAATGCAGGTCGTTTGTTTCAGTGTGTGGACAGGCTGTTTATCAGTTCTGTGTGACATACTCGTTCTTTTATAAAGCTTTTGTTCTCTTACATCTTTTCCAGACTTGTCAAAGCAACATGTTCATGATTAGGGGCAGCTCGTGTGGCAATCTGCAGCTTGTTGAAAATGGTTTCCAGCATAAAATATATATGTGAAAAGATTTCCTTCCATTTTGAAGATTATATTACTGTGTATCAATGTTAGACAGAAGTGCAGCACTCATAAATGTTTCTGAAGTGTTCACACATCAAGGTAAAGAGCAAAGGTGATCTTAAAATTTTTGTTATATGAAGAATGCTGAAACACCCATCTTGAAATATGCATTAGCTAGGACTTCCAAGTCCAAAAAGAGGAGAATGTTCTTTGCTATATATGATATGCAGTAGTCCTTAAATTAAAGCTTAGTCCATAGGTTGGGGGGGTATTTTTGAACATGTATAGGTACTGAAGTTGCTTACATCAGTAAAGTGCATTTACCAGTTTTTTATTAGTAGTTCATATATTATTAGAGTCAATATATTATCAGAGTTAAAATATTACTAGTATTTAGATTCAATTGTCCTGTTCAGAGACCCTTTGGACATCAAGGAAACTGTCAAGGGTCATGTCACCTCTGTACTCCTGAGGAAAGACTGAAGAGATGTCCATGTGGGGGAGAAACAAAAGTGTAAGAAGTGGAAAGAATAGGAAGGATGAATATGAGAACTACTTTTCTATTCCCTAAAGAGCCTTTGAGCTGTGACAGAATCAAGACAGAGCATTTGAGATTGGTTCTTTTTTCACAGGTTGCATAGATACAGCCCATAACAGAGATGTTTGTATATATTTTAGAAGAGAACTTTTTTTATAGTTTGGTTAATCTGTCTCTCCATGCAGAATAAAAGTACTTGTATACTAAAACAGAAGATTTTTTTTTTGGCTGTATCTGTTTAAGTTTAAACTCTTTAAATTACATTAGTAATTTAAAACATAGGAAGGAGGGAAGGAAGGAGGAAGGAAGGAAAGACTGCATCAGTAGGTGGGGGTGGAACTTCAAAATTAACCCAGACTTCTTGCCTGGGTTTAAAATCTCACCAGTGTCCTTGTACTGGCCTGAGGTCCTATATTTATTGTTCACGTCTGTAGATCTGTGGTTGGTTCTTCAGCAAGAATTTGTCTTGTATTTTCCCTTTTTAAAGCCTGACTACACTACAGCAGGGCTGTACTTGATTAGATTACATGAGATTGAGTAAAGGCCATAATTAGCAAATTCAATTCAGGTGTTTTTACTTTTGATGATCTAAAGCTCACAACTGAAGTTCATAATAAACAAAGTCTGCAGTTAAGTTGGAAGGATACTGTCACTTGGTTCTGTCTTCAGGTGACAGCTGTTTGGGTTTTTAATTAGTTTTTATTAGCTTTAAAGAATATTATGGTAGATTATTAAGAGGAACTCTCATTCAAAAGACTTTCAATAGAGCAAGCACAGTTTCTTTGAGCAGTTTGTAGTATTCTTTTCACCACTGAAGACATTCTCGCCTTTTTGTGTTTGTGGAGGCAACAGAGCTGCTGCTTAAAAACAAATCAGTGAAGTTACCCAGACTCACAAAACTTTTCTTCTCTCTTTCCCACTCCAAGGTAAAATAAAATCAGAGCAGTTCACTGTTTCTGCTTATCAAAGGAATTGAGGTGCAAGACAAGGACAACAAAATTGGATTTGTTGATTGAGAAGGAGTGTATATTTGTCTAATCACCTTTCATTGCTCTTGAATCTGGTGAAGGAAGCTAGGGGAAAAAAAAACAACATGGGTTTCCTTGACTATGTGCTGCAACTTTCTTGGTTTTTTTTACATCAAAACTGTCTGTACAGGTCCTCATGGAAAATGGAGACACCCTTATTCAGTTATTTCTACAGTATGTGTGCACAGGGGCACACTTGGCTTGGGGAAGAAGGAAAGTCATACTTCTCATCAATGTTTGAATTTTATTTTTATATTGATCTGTTATATTTTTTCCCCTTCAACTGAAAAACCAAGATTTTTTTTCCCCCTTTTTTTTTCCCTTGCTGTCAAGGCCCATTATAGGTCCTGCATTACCACCTGGCTTTAGGAAACCTTCAGAGGACGCCAGGAGCAGATGTTTCATAGGACCATCTGTTTCATCAGAATCCCATACCCAGGTTTGTGAAAAGAGAAGCCTTTTGTTTCAGTACAAGCTATCTGAAATGGTTAAATAAATTGCAGCCTGAAAGAGACTCCCAGACGTACTTCTCAGGATGACAGTTTAATTTGGGACCAGAAAGTGTCTGGCATATTTTTGCTGGAGTCAAGTACTGAAGCATAAATAAGCCTTAAAAAAAAAAAAAGAAACCAAAAAGACTGGTCTGGTTTGTTGTGATTTTGCTGTTAAATAGACGGTGCACTCACTGAACACAAATGATCTTAGCATCCTAAAATGCAAGCAGAAAACACATCTTCACCTCCTAAGGGTGTTTACCAGTGGCTACAACCTTTAAAAAATTTATCCAGAATAATGCAGTCAAGAATGGCATTACACTGTCACTAAATTGTTCTTAGCAATTGCAGGACATACCTGTAACTGGGAGTGAGGTGCAGGGCAGTGGCACTGACACCTTTTTGGTCCATGTTTTTTGACTTTTCTGGTCATGTTAGGTAAGAAACTAGGTAGAAGTTCTGTAGTTTGCCATCCCTGGTTGCATAATAATGCATGTGCTACTAAAGAATATTCAGGAACAAGATGTGTGATAAAATACAGCTATGGGGAAGATTGAACTCCCTAAACATGGGCTTCCAGTATCATCCTGAGGGATCCAAATTGCCAATGGGAGGGCTTGCAGATAGAGAGTAGCACTTTCAGGGAAGGTCGTGCCCTTCTTGAGCAGCACCTCCTAAGCCAGGCAGGTGACCCTAAGACACCAAAAATGGTGCTGGATACCAGTGCTTAGGCAAGTGAATCTCTCTCATGCTATGATAAACTGAATATTAATTCCTTGGGAGAATTAATGGGTTTTCTGTTTATTTTTGAAATACTTACATTTTTACATTTAACTCCCAAACACTATGGGAGATGCTAGATGCCCTAGGAAGGAAGGATGCAAAGGCTGCTCTGAAACTTCCCCTTTTTGTTAGTAGTTACAAAGCATATAATTCTCCAGCCTCCTACAGTGAGTGGTGTTGTAATTCATCGTGCAGAAAGATTATCTGGCATTTCTGAGATGCTCATCGTCTTATAACTCCAAATAGCGATTAAGCAATTTATCATAGTGACAAATCTCTTGAGGCAGAAATGTCAAACCTGGTCTGCTTTTATATTTTGCAAACAAAAAAAGTCTTTTTTCTCTAGCATCAGCTTTTTTACAGATATTACAGAACTAACCTCTTTACTCTTCCTAATAATTATCTTCTTATTATCTCTTCCTAATAATACTCTTTCTTATTTTTGAATATGAGTAATTTCTTTTTGGCTTTTTAAAATTATTTAATTATTTTTGTATTCAAGTACATCTTTAAAGGCATGCTGACTCTTCACTTTGCTTTAGTGAATCTAATGACTCACCACCTTGTGTGTTCTCAAGTAATGCTTTGTGCTTCTTGGCTACACAGCCTTGTCATCCTACTCCCATTGCTTTATCACGCACAGTCAGACTGTAGCGAAATCTCTGCACTTTTGTAGATACTGGGCACCTTAGCTTTGCTCACAGGGCACTGTGGCATCACCATTTTCTGTCTAGTTTTGCTTCCATCCACATCTGTACTGTTTTTACTTGGAGGGAGGCACCAGTGAGCTTTCTGTACAACCCCTGGCAAACAGGAAGCTTTTTATTGGCATCTAGTCCCTAACAAACTTAATTTTTTAGCCCTTCTCCAAAAAAATTGCTTATAATGCAATGTCAGAATCATGGAATGATTAAGCTGGAAAAGACTTCCAGGATCGTTGAGTCCAGCCTTTGACCCATTACCACCTTTGTCAACTAGACCTACATACTGAGGGCCACACCCAGTCATTTTCTGAACGCTTCCAGGAATGGGGACTCCACCACCTCCTTGGCAGCCTGTTCCAATGCTTGATAACCCTTGCAGTGAAGAAATTCTTCCTGAAGGGATCCATGAGGGGTCGAAGAAGTGAATGACAGAGCCAAGGCATTGGTAGAAGGGCAATAGTACCATGTGTGCCACTGGTATCCTACCCCACACTTTTATCTTTTGGGCATCCTTACAGAATCTGAGCTTGAGACAGTTGTTGCAGTGTGAAATCATGATCCTCATTAGGGAAGTGCATCCAAAATGTGGAAGTTGTATGCTCGTGTGTTCCAAATTTACCCATGGCCACAGTGGCTGTGTGGCTGTGTGCAGTAAATGTAAAGCAGCAGGACTTTGTGTGCTGCCACTGCCTTTGCCAGCAGTCTTGCCTCAGACAAGAGATGCTGCTTTTGGCAAAATGAAGGAGTATCCATGTTCAAGTGCTAGAACAGGTCTATTCTTGAGTTCTAACCCAGGTTTTTGTTGTCTGGGAGATGTGTTGCATTAGGTTTATATGCTCCTATAGACAAAGCCATTCTAATTCTATGAAGCTTAAGTGTTTCTTGATGCTCTTAATGCTACGTTTGAAAGAAATGTTTTGTTTTTGGAAGCTGACAGATAGTAGTGAGGATGAAGACAATTTTATAGGCCCAATGCCTGCAAAAGGACCAGTGGAGTCTGATGTGGCTGGAGAGTTTGAACGCAGAGCTCAGAGAATGAAAGAAAAGCTTACTTCAGCAGAGAGTGTAAGTTGGATTTCTTAATTTCTAGTATTTTGTTGCTGAAGTGTATTTGTCTTTCTCTTTGCCTGTTCCTGTGTGGGCCTGGTTGCAGTTTACTTGTGATGCTACACGTTTGCAGGTGTTAACACAAAGGAAAAAAGTCTGGGATTTCTGCTGGAAGCTGAGCAGTTCAGACAGTAATTTTTGATTTTGCTGTTTTCACTCTTCCTTCCACCCCTACTTCTTTTGCAAAGGATGAACCCAAACAAATTACCAGGGAATCATGGATGACAGAGCTTCCACCTGAGTTGAAAAGCTTTGGATTTGGTCCAAGAACATTCAAGAGACGAACTGAGGACAAATCAGGTGATAGATCTATTTGGACAGATACTCCAGCTGACAGAGAGAGAAAAGCCAAGGTGAGCATTTATTTATTTATTCATTTATATACTGCAGTCAGTAGGTGTTACTGATATTCTGTGAAAACAAAGTAAAGATACTGTGGGTTTTTCAGTGAAATTTTCTTTCCCAGATTTTTCTTTGTTATCAAAATTTACTAATTCAGGCTTAAAGATAAAGGCAATAAAGTAACAACATTAAACATCATTGATATGCATTTATTTCTGCTCCCTTTTTGCAGTTGTCAGATATTCTGTATCAGCTCATTGACTTTCCAATTAGCATGTCCAGTTTCTTCTTCTATCGAGCTGAGCAGAAAATATCTGATGGCCTCTATCATGGCCTTTACCCTCCAGATTTAATTAAAGTAGATATAGATTTGCTTGCTTTTTACTTCAGAGATTCTGATTACTGTAGCATGTGATTTTCTTCTACTCATCAGGAAAGAGAAGAGGCAAAAAAGTCAAGCAATAAGGATAATGAAGAAGTGGTATTATCTGAGAGAGACAAGAGGCTTACCGAGCAGGTGACTTCATACAATGTAAGTGTAATCACAAAATACTTCTTCTATTTCCTTTAGTTCTTCATTCTTCTCCTGGTTCTCATTTCTAGTGCTGCTAGTTTCCATGGTGATGCCACTACAGTTTTCCCTTTTAGTGCCCAAACCTACTGCTGTTTGAAGACATTAGAATACTTGGCATTAATGTCAACAAGAGCAGGATTGGGTCCTCTCCAAAGTGACAAAATTTGGGTTTGTGTCTATTGCCTCAGTTTTAGGTGGTGCTTTCCTTCAATCATCCTCGTGTCAGGACATGGTTGCTGGGACCTTAATTCAAATATTAGCCTGGTTCACCCAAATACTGACATCCCAAGAATAAAATAAAAAGTAGTGCAGGTTTAACTTTTAGGCCAACATATGCACTAACCTAAAAGAGGCTTGATGGACTAAGCAGGTCACTGCATTAATTACCCTCTGTCATTAATTACATTAGATACTTGTTACAGTAACTTCATTACATGTAGTTTTTCTCAGTCTCTACAGGAGCAGATATTGTTCACAGACAGATGTTGATGCCTAGAAATCTGAACTCCATGTCCAATTCCCTCTCACCTTTCTGTCTGCCAGCCCTGTCCCTCGGAGTGTGTAGATCACTGCCTGCCTTACAGCTCTTACTTCCAGTTCTTCCTGATGATGGCCTGAATTCTTCTAGAAGGCAGTCTTGTCTCTTGAGAGGACGATTAACTTGAGAATCACATCTTTGGCTTATTTTACATTCTTATCTGGCACTACTGATAATTTATTGGTAATTCATTAAATCATACTGAAGACTTGCAAATCCAGAGCTATTCTGTCTTAAGGTTCTTCTTTAGTGTCTGTTCCTACTGTCACTATGAATATAGGAGAATAATTTTCATGTAAAACTATGGGTTTTGTTCTCTGCCATTGCTGAAATAAAATATACACAGGCCTTTGCTGTTTCTAAGATTCGTGGCGTTCTCTCAAAGTTTAAGAACAATGTTTCTTGGGTTGTTTTGTTTTTTGGTTTTTCTTTTTGTTAAATCAGTTCTTTTTGGATTTTCAGGGGGTTGTTGTGGGTATTTTTCTTTTAAAGCTTCTTCCTTTTTCTCCACTGACATTTACCAAGGATACTTTGCTAGAATAGATTTCATTCTTAAAGTAGTTTCTTCTTTTGATGCTGATGCGACATACATTCTCTTGTGCAATTTTATCAACACTGGCACGGTTACATCATGAATAAGTATTGTCTATTTTCCATGACAATCTTTTCTTAACTAATGCATAAGCTATTATTTGCATGTGTGATGTAATAAGTGTTTGCACAGGAAGCAAAGGAAGATCATGAGAAAACAGAGATGCTCAACTTTTGCACTTTTTGAGGAGAGAATTGGTTTGGATACACAAGTGCACTGTATCTGAGTAAATGAGGGGCCTCGTGGTCTTGTGAGAGCTAATACTGCTCCTTTGTGAAATCAGCAGAAGTTTTATGTTGTGTTTGAGCTGGATCATGCTCTCTAAGAAATGCAGCTAAAGCCCTTGAGCTGGCAAAACACATGCTCCAGTTCAAACCTGTGACTTTGTCCTGTGGGCTTTCAACAGATGATTCAAAGTTAGGAGCACACATTAAAAACCCGACTGTAGTGCATGAAAGATTGAAAGGGTGTCAGGCTTGTTCCTGCCCCTAGCAGTGACCAAATCCAGGTGCTTAGGGGATGTGTTGTATAGGAAACTAGGCCTGTAGTTTGAGATATTTCTTTTGACAGGGTGTCCTCATTCTGCCAATAATGTCAGAGCAACTTTTATATTTCTTTTGCATTATGTTTATAATTTATCTGCATTGGCTGCAGAGATTCAACAACACCATGGCTATCAACAACATTATGGCTGTCTATGTCAGTGAATTATTACTATTTTAGCCTAGACAAGATTGCTTACACTTTCTACTCCTTGTATGCTAAATTTATCATTCTATGTCCAGTTCCTAAGCTGTCTTCTTTTTCTGGAATTTTTAGGCTTCCTGACTTCAGTCTTTCCATTTGGAGTTTCTGTATGTTGTTGTTGATATTCTTTAATATTTTATTTCCTCTTCCTCCTTGTTTTTTCCAGGAGTCAAAGAGGTCAGAGTCTCTCATGGACATCCACCAGAAAAAGCTGAAGAGCAAAGCATCTGAAGAAAAGAGCAAACCTCAGGAAAGAAGGCCATTTGACCGAGAACAGGATCTCAAAGTCAATCGCTTTGATGAAGCACAAAAGAAAGCTCTTATAAGAAAATCCAGAGATCTGAATAGTAAATTTGAGCATAGTAAAGGCAACATGTTTTTATAAGATGAAAGCATTAAGCTTTTTTGAAGTGAAGTCAATTAAAATTTGAATACTTAATTTTTGTAAGTATTTTTCTGTAAATATTTGTATGCAAAATAAATATCCTGATGTTGAACTATTTTCCTTTGTCTGTAAATACTCTCTTAGGGAGGATCATCTGTACTAAAGCTAAACTAGTAAAGGAAAGTCCTGGTATATTAAAAAAAAAATTGCTACTTTAAAACTTTGATATGCATATTTTTTTGTTGTTAGCATGAAAATAATTAATTAAAATAAGTGGGTTTTTAAGGAGCTCTAGATTTAATCTTGCAATGGAGTTGGCAGTTTTCCCTTTTGTCCTGCCATTCTTAAGATACTCTTTCTGAACCTGACCTGAAGGCCTTGGAAAAATTGCCTTTATATTTGTGTGCAGAATATTGTTTGCTTGGAATTCCTTGTGGGGACTATAAATTCAAATGGCAGCTTTTACATTTGCCTAGTGCTTTTATTTCTGTGATTCTGTGTCTGTACATAAATACAGGTTTATATGTATGCAGTATAGTTTCTGTACCATAGCCGGAACAGCTAGGGGGTTAGCAGGGCTAGTAAAACCTCAAGATTTTCAGAGTTCATTGTAAAATGTAGTATATGAGAAGAGAAAATCTAATTTGAGTTTCAATTTGTAGGAATTGCTATCAGAAATCCATATTTTTTTAAGCACGTGCAATGTGAAAATCAAAATAAGGCTTATTTTGTCCATTCATTTGCAGACCAGAGCAGCTCTTCTGTAAGGAAGGAAATAAATCTGACATTTTAAAAACCCTGCATTCATGTTTAGAGTTCTTTACCTCTTCTGTGGGTTAGCAGCAGAAAGGGCTGTTAATCCTTGCAATGGGCTGCTCAGGGAGGTGATGGAGTCAGCATCCCTGAAGGTGCTCAAGCTGGATGTGGCACCCTGCTTTGGTCATCAGTCCAAGGTTGGTCTCAATGATTTAGACGTCTTTTCCAACCTAAATGATTCTGTGATTCTGAGTTAATTATTTAAAATTAGACCTGTGCTTTCACCCTTTGTCTCAAATGTTTAGGATCCTTCTTAAGCAGTTACTGGAAGTACATGTACATGAAAACAATTTTATATGAAATGCTGGTAATTTGTTTGGAAGTATAAATACTTTGTATATTATAAATAAAGAGCTGTAATTTGAAAAAAAATTCCTGTAATTTGGAAAAAGGCTGTCCTGAGAGATGGTGTCTTGGCTACTTCATGTTTAATGGAGCAGTGACCTAACAAGCTCCAGAAATGAATAGTTAAAAACTTGATCTTATTTTATTGCATTTGTGTGTGAACTGGAGACACAAGCTTCATGTGGTGAGAAGTCTTGGAGTGTTTCCAGTGTTGCAAATGAGTGCTTACATGGAATGTATTTAGATACAACTTTTTATTTTAATGGACAATTTATTTTGCCAGCTGGAAAACCTGCTACCTTCAGGAGAAAAGGCATTTTGTATTGTGTTTGCTTTTTATCAGTTTTCAGTTTCTGAGCCTTCTGTTTTGAGGTGAGAGGAGGGTTTAAATAAGAGCTACTTATTTTTCTTCCCCTAATACAGACTTCTCTTGCCTCATGCTTTTTCAACTCAGCAAGCAAAGCCTCATTAAGATTCTACTTTCTGAGTAAATGTAGATTTCTTTATTGGAAAAGCAGTATTAGAAATGTCTGGGATTTTTTAGGCAACTAAAGCAATGACAAGGTGAGCATGGCATGACTAGCTAAATCTTCACAGCTGAAAAAAATTACTTGATGAGTGCATCGTGCAATGTTTGCTCATTCAAAGTCTGGAGCAAGGATGAGCACTGCCTGTATAAAAATTCTTGTTGTTGTTCTGTGCTCTGTTTTGATTTTTGTTCTTTGGCCCCTCCTCCTCCAAACTGAGGATGGGTCATCAGATGTCACAGACGGCCAGATCCAGCTGGCTCCCTGCTGTTTGCTCTCTGCCCTGTCCAAGGCCACGTTTGAGAGGAGGCTCTCGTGATGGGAGTGCAGCAGCCCCTTTGCCATTGCACACTTCTTTTCCATCTGTGGGACACGTGGTTCTAATTAATGAAGCCTTGGTTCGAGCTGGGAACTTGGTTTGGACTCTTTGTTTTTTTTGCCCACACTCTTCAGCAGCCTCTTAAAGACTTGATGGTATCAGTGTTATGAATTAGTGGGGGAAAGTGGAGTTGTTGAGAGTTCAATTTAAGCTTTTCATTACTTTCTGTAAATTGTATGAACCTTTGAACTGAATTAATACACAAACTCATCTCTTACTCATGCTAAGCCATTCCCTCAAATAGTCATTAGAACAAGCAGCAACTCAGTAAATTACAAGCTCTGTAAGCTTTTGTGGGAAAAGATGAGATATCTTCTACAATTTGGACAAGTTGTAAAGCATTCCTGCTGAAATGTTAGGGGGTATTTTTTTCAGAATCTCATTTGAAAAACCAGAATCTATTTCACAGAGAATATTCACCATAATTACTATGCAGTGTTTCTGGTAACCAGCTCCCAGCACAGATTTAATGTGTGCTGTTGCTATTCTGCAGTGCCACCACATGTCACAGCATACTGACTCCAGACATACCATGAAATCCTGTTTTGTGAAAAAAATTATCAGGGATGTTTTCCTGGATGTGAAAAGTCTACCAGCCTAGATTTTAGTGTGCTTGTCTTTGATTTGTGCTGGCATAGATGTCCTTTATTTATACTGATATTGAACATTCCTGCTCAAGAGTGAGGTCTCCCTCCTGAAATGTTAAGCAGGTATGTCATTCAAAGTATAGCCAATAAAAAGAAGGCTTTTGTGGTAGGTGTATGATAAATTGGGTGTTTAAAAGGAATTTTAAGGAACATTATATGTTAATAGCAAAAAAGAAAGGGAAAAGAACCAAAAAGCAATTATTGCGTTTGCTGTTACCAGGGAACAATTAAAAGCAATAAAGACATTTCAAGAAAACTTGCTGATTGCTTTGTATGTCTTCAGGACAAATACACTGAGCTACCATGCTGTCTGAGATGGAAAATTTTGTTAGAATATTATACAGTAATACCTGGGTAAAATCTCTGTCTATTCTCTTCCAGTATAAACACCTATTTGTGGAGTTATTTTTTGCCTTAGCTGTTGCAGAATGGATATTGGTGGATGCCCTGTGCAGGTTGGCTTTCCTGGGATGAAGTACATTTCCCAAATAATCAACAGCGATAGAAATGTGTTTTATTTAGGGCTTTGATGGCATCATATTGATAACCCAAAATGGCATTGTAGAAATATCTTTCTTCTAGAAAGAAACATTGAGATGAAACATTGATATATCTGTGTCCAAAAGAAAAGGGAACATAAAAGATTTAAACTTCTCCGCATAAAAGATGCTCCAGAAGATTCTGAGAGTCCAGGGCTAATTGAGCTTGGGGACTTGTTTTGTTTCTGAAATGTAAATGTTTTTATTTCTGTCCACCCAATTACAAATCACATGTTAAGAGTCATATAGCGTTAAAAATGAAAATCTGAACACTTTCTGTGCATGCATCCTCAACTCCTGCCACCCACCTTACATACAGTGCATATAGTTTCTAATTGCACAATTGCCTAATTTCCAAATAAAACATGTGCAGGTGTTTTCCAGTCCTTACGAATTGCGTGCAGTGGTTTATATGCTGGGGGGAAGAAAACCCAACAAGTTATGCACTGTCTTTCAGACAACTTCTTCAGATTTTTCTCAAGTGCTCACAAAGATCAGGAACACAGTTGTGACTCCCTGTTGTGTGCCTCTAAAATGCATTTTTCTGATGCTTCCAGCTCTGGCAGATGTATGGGGAGTGGTGACCCACAACAGTATCTCACACAAATGTGGCATTTTTGTTCTTTTCAAACATGACATGAAGGCTGAAGCATTACCCATGCAGAGCTGATTTTTTCATAGCAGCCACTTCTGGGTCCTCCTGAAGAGGATGTCACTGCAACAGCCACTGGTTCAGTTCATCTGTTTTCTTAAATTGACCCTTAAACCAGTAATAAGTCCCAATGCTCTTTGAAATTACACCCATTTCGAATCAGCACGGAAATCAAGCCTTAATTTTAAAAAACAAGGTCTTTCTTTCAGAGTGGGAATTTAGGATCTCTAGGAGACAGCAGTACAAACTGTCACTTTAGCAGAAGCAGATGCAGCTGTGACTTCTTCCAAATAATTATTCCCAACAAATATTCAAAAACAAATCTCATAAACAGATTTAGAGGAAGGGGGAAAGAAAAGAAGTGGCTGACCCAGGCTCTCAGCTGCTTAACTTTGCAACCACTTGCTTCACTTTGTAGGCCTATAGCCACTTGTCTTTGTACATGTGACACCTGGCCAGGAGTTTGACAACTTGGAGCAAATTATATCTTCTCTCTGTCCTTACCTGTGTTTTACCTGGACATGCCAGCCCCCAGCTCTCAGCCCTGCTGCAGCTGCACCACTCAGCCCTCTTCTGTTGCTCGCCAACCAGTCCAGCATCACGTTGGCTGTGCTCACACACACCCACTCAGATCAGAAAGAACACTCTGGTTTAAACCAGATAAAAATAGGTTTTAATGAGAATACAGAACAGATTGGAGTGATCAAGTGCAGGCAGGGCTCAGGCAAACACACTGACCTGCCCTTTCTGTACTTCTTTTTTACCCCCACACTTGCTCCTTTCCAATCCACCTCATTTCCTTCCTTTCCCCACTTTAATCGGTCCCAAACATCCTGAACTAAGTCTTGTATGCTCCCACAGTCCTTGGAAAACATCCCAAAACAACTTGTAGACAAGCCCAAAAATGTTTTTCCCACCACATCTCTCAATGAGCCTTGTACCCATCATCTTATTGTAAATACCTCTAGGTGTTTCTCCATGAGCCACAAGAGGGTCCTGTGATTGCTCTGCAGAGCCTCACACACCATTGGCACTGAGTCCATGGAAGCCTAATGATCCTTTCGACTGCTTGGAGTTCCCTTTTTCCCGTTCAGCTGCTTTGTACCTCCCCTGTCAGGGCAATGAAGGGCTGGCCTGACCCAGGAGGACATCTGAGCTGTTTTAAAGCAGGCCAAGCTCCTGCTGCTGCTTCCCAGTGCAGCACCACTCCCCATCTGATGCCCCACAGCACCTCCTGATTTACCAGGAAATGGTAAATCAAAGTGATCTGTTCCCATCAAGGGAGAAAAAGCACAATGGAAAAAAAGCAACTTCAAGAAAAGACCAGCTGGCTGCTGATGTATACAAAGCCTGTAGCCAGGGGAAGCTGTCTAGAATCCACGAAGGTGTTCCTGTTGTTTCCAAGGTAACTTCCATCTTCTGCCACCCAGGTGAGACTCAGCCTTTATCATCATGTGAGCAGAATCCAAATAATGGGTATGATATAAAGCACACACAAAATGCCATGTGTTACCCCAGCTGCTCTGCTAGTGGTTTCTGACCTTCTGCCCTTCCACATCAGCTTACTGGGGCAAAGTGGCAGGAACAAGGAATTAATCCACTGCAGATGAGCCTTCCTGGCTCACTGCCAGATGGAAGTCAGCTAATTCAGAATTATCACAGGAGGCTTTCCAACTGGAGTCATGACTCAAGAGCCCAGGAACCTCATCAATGCACAGCTCTTTGGTGCCCACACCACATGGATCTGACCTTCCCTGCATGCTTATCTGAGAGGATCCATAAGTTCTTCAGCTTGCATTGGCACCAGCTAGGCTTGGCTGTTGCCTCCAATCCATCCTGGGATCTTCTAGGGAAATAAAGGAGTGAAGGCTTCTCAGACTTCATCTCTGTGGCAACCACGAGAAAGCTGGGCTGTTGTCACTGAACCAAGTGGCACTTCTTGTATGGAGTCACACAGGTCAGGTGCTATTGACCTCTGCACCACCTGTGACAGAAGTCAAAACCCCTGCTCTTCAAAAACCAGCATGAGAGGAAAAGAGGAGTGAGAGGATGTGCTTACAGTCACGTACTGAGTGCGATACTTTAATCCTTTGATGTACGCATTACTGTCCACAAGGGGAGTTTCCGAGAGCAAAGAAACTGAAGGCCATCACTGAAGACTTTGTGCAGTTCTTCCTGTCATTTTCATGCTGTGCGCTGGCAGGGAGCCCATACCAAGAATGCCAGCCTTCCACAGAGCCCTCCCAGGACACACTCCCAGGGTGTGGCCCTGCTGTTGCCCCTGGTCCAACATCTTCTCTCCAACACCCTTTCTGAACAGAGACCTCAGCGGGGAGAGGGACACAAGCGCCAGGCAGAATCTAGCACAAGACCAGCACCAGAGTGCTGAGGGTTATGGGGAGACAGTCTTGAGGAGGTTTCTGCTCATTATCTTGCAGGACAAATGCATGACCAGGAACCAGAAGGGGACCTGCAAAAATGCTAAATGCAAACATCTGAAAAACTTGGCAGCAGGAGGCCCTCCTTTACAGGTATTTGCAGCTTTCCTGGAAGTTCGCATTATCTGCTCCAGATGTCACCTCTGATTCACCCACAAGACCCTGTGTAACAAAAATGTCACATCAATGTGAATTTTTTAGAGTATTTCAGAGCACAAACCCCAGCACTGGCAATATTGAAGAGTTCCTGGCACTGTGTGTTAAAAAGCTCTGGTTTGTAATATGGACTTAAATTTGGGAAGAGGCAAATTCGGGACTCTTGCTAGCATAAGGAGTTTGTTTGTTTGTTTGTTTGTTTGTTTGTTTGTTTGTTTGTTTGTTTGTTTGTTTGTTTGTTTGTTGTTTGTTTGTTTTACCAGCTATACCCCCGACTAGAAGCCTTTGACCCTCTCAGGTCACAAATGCTGAGAAGAAATTTGTTGGTGCCTAAGAAGCAGCTCCCCAAGACCCGCTCTGGCAATTCTGTACCCCAGGCAAGGAGGCTGGCTGAGGTCTGCTTCCCCATGCAGGGACTGCAGCAACACCAGGATGAGTGGATCTGTGAGCAAGGAACCTGTCCACCCCAGAGGGTCAGACTTCTCCATCTGTGTGGCTGAGCTGACCAGTAGGAATCTTGTGGCCTGTTCTCTTGGAGGATGTGGAGAAATCTACTTTGCCTTGTCAACTTCTAGGATGAAATGATATATTCCAACCATCAGCTGAGGAAACCAGTGAAATTTTTGTCCCATACCTCTTTGTCAAATCCTGCTCATCAGGGTCCTGGAAAATTGAGTGTGGAAGGAGCTGCCTAGTCCCCCACCAGTTGGAGGTGATTTTCTCTAGCACTCAGAGATGGATACAGCCCAACAAATTGACACCTCCTGGGACATGGACAAGTGAACTTGTAACCTCTCATCTGGCCTTAAGCACACAGAAGAAGCTGGAATCTCGGCCAACATCCAAATAGCAAAATCAAGTGTGATGATATAGGCAGTTGAGGCATCATCCTCTTTTGACTGCTGTACCCCCTCAATTAGCAATTGAGTAGTCTTGGAGACAAAGTCATATTAAAAACTCTTCACCAAGGGGAATTCTTGGTTTGGCAACTAATATGAGACAGTGAAAATCTGCCAAATGCTTGAGAATTTGAAATGCACTAGGCACAACTTTGCAAAGGCAAAAGAAAATTTCTTTCTCAGCCTGTCAAAAGATAGTCTTCAGCTTTTCAAAAGAGTCAGCCGGGATGAAGTGCTTCCAACAGGCAACATTTCTTACAGTGCAGTTGTTCCATTTCTGATCTTCCAGCCCTGATTCTCAAAGAAAATCCTACAATATCTCTGAGGTAAGCCTGGGAACTGTATCTCATTACTTTCCTGAATACTAATGTTTTAGAACACTTCACAATCCTCCTCTCTGCACCTTTCCCAATTATCAATCTCCCAGTGCTCTACATCCTGCTACTATTATTCTACAAATTACCTGCATCTCTTTTCTCCACAGGATATAACCACCAATATAGTCTTTATATTCCACGGGTGCTGTCAGATGTCTAGCTCAAACACAGGTCTAATTAAACCCAGAACAATTGTTCCCAAGATGAAGTTAGGTTTGAAATTCATCTCATCTTTCCTCAGGAGTGTACATGCCCCAAAACTCATCTGCTTTCTTCAGATATACTAGCTGGCTTCAGAAAAGCTATTACACCTACATGAAAAATCTTTATCTTGAAACCTTTGGCTCTTACAATACTGGCATGCCAAAAGGCTTCATAGACTGCAAATAGGAGGGGCAGAATGTGACTGGGTCTGTTTTCTCAAAAATAGAGGTGTGACACTATGACATGCTTTAGAGAAGATCTTAAATTCTGTTTCACAGGACAGAGTGGGGTTTGAGCACTAATTTAATAAAGGTTCTCACTTCCGAGTGGCAACAATATTCCATAGCTACAAACTCCTGCCGAGCTCAGACTCCCCTCCTTTAGCCCCTGCCTTGAAGAAATACCTCTGCACCCCTGTAGCTCTAGTTTCATGCCTGGGATGTTTTGGTTTTCTGAAATTCCTTTCCCAGGCAAACTTTCTGTAAATAAGACATGTTTTCATTCCTTTCTCCTAGGAGGGACTTCTTCTTGATGCCCCTCTGTCTAGACCAATGTAGTTGAAAAGGTTTGCCCTTGTTTCACCAATCAAATTAGTCTCTGGAAAATAGTATAAAATAAAGAAATCTCCCTAGAATAAACAAAGTCATTTTTTCAACCTTCTGAAAACCTGAAGTCTGTGTCGTTGTGTTTGTACGTCACACCCCTTCAGGAGTCTCCTCTCCATGAGGGAAGCAGCATCTGAGCTTCCCTTTCACTGAGGCTGTTTCCCATCTGTAGAATAAGGAAGGAGGATAGGCTCAGGCTTAGCCACTCCAGGCTGCATCTCCCCCACTGCTTATCCATCGCTGCTTGTGTTTGCTCCTGGCCATGGCCAGTCTCTCCAGGCAGCCACCTGCACTGCTTTCCCCCAGGGGTTTGTACATTCCCTGTCAACTTGCTGCATGAGAGGGACAGTGTGCCCCCCAGTATCTCCCAGGGCAGCTGTATAATAACTCTACTGTACACTTCCACAGCGGGAGAGGACTTGAATCTCTTCTCCTTGAAGCCAGGCATCCTGACTGAGACCTTCAGAGATGGCTTGGAGAAGGAGCACTGCTCATGGAAGGCAGCAAGCAGGGCAGAGGATGAGGGAATCCCCACAATGTGGGCTGAACTGATGATGCAGCAATGCCCCCATGGGAAGTGCTGACAACGTGGGACTGAACTGTGCAGAAGAGCAAGTAGCTCTGGGACCAGCAGGAACCCAGCCTGCAGGGTCAACCTTTGAAGGAGAATCACTACAATACATATTTATACCATTTAGAGAACAGAGGAGGTGAACTTTGACTGTGGCCAGGGTTTTAATAAAGCATGAGACTAGTTGAGGCATTTCTCATACCTGTAGTATTTTAAGCATTCTCCTTCTTCAGGTTGCTCCTTCAGCTCTTAAGGGCTGGGTTTGTGCTGCTGTTGCTCTCTCTATCTGCATCTCTAGCAGCATCTCTTTCCTCAACTGGGCCTCTGATTTCCATAGATTTATGGCAGTATAGTACTTTTAAGCTTTGGTTGAAACTGATGGATGGTTTCAAAAGTTAGGGGTGGAGCCACTGTTAAGCAGACACCTACAGAGACAACATGACCCCAGGGGCTTCCTTCCCATAGAAAAGCAAACTAAATGATATATAGTCATGACATTCAAGGCTCTGTTATAATGCAGAAACATAGAAGTACAGGAATAATGGGGTGTGAGCATCCTAAACTTTGGCATTCTTTAATGTTTGGCTACTTGACTTTACGATTTTAATGACTCTTTCAAGGAATTATTTTTATATTCAATGCAGTACTTTGTGTAATGGCATGTTAACTTTGATGGACTCTACTTAAGTGGGGGAAGATGTCTTGTAATTTTCTGTTGATTTTCACCTTTTTTAAATTTTTTTCCCTCACACACTCACCCACAGAAAGTAGATTCACAAACCTGTGCACAAATATGCAAAGGATCAGCAATGCCATCCACATCCTTGTCCCCCATGCCATGGATGATGGGAGGCCCATGAGTGTGATCCTCGAGCCTTGCACAGACAGGCTTATTGAACTTGAGAGCACCACTTGTGTGCAAGGAGATGACTTACTTGAGCAGGGGGCTGTGGAATCTGCCCCTACTTGTTGAACCACTTTCTTCATAGCAGATACTGGCTGTTCAAACAACACTCACGTTTCTATTTTCAGTCACTGTTTACAAGTACAGACTAACAACAGTGAGGGAATGGAAATCTGCTACCAGCCAGCACTCTCCTGGCACTCTCAAAAGCAGTTTACAGAAACTACGTTATTGGAGAGGATCAGAATGGACAATTGCTCTAAATACATTAAAAAGATGTTATTATCTTCCAGAGACTTCACATTTCCAAAGAGGAAGGTGAATATCTGGCACTTTCTCTGGCAGGCTAGAGGAGTAATTACTGCTGCAGTGACATAGACTCTTATCTTTGACAAGCTGTCAAGGATTTCTGAGACTAGTGAAGTATCACAATGTTTTCAAAATATCAGAAAATTTTCTAGTGAAGGGCTGTATGGTTATGGTGCTTGACTGAAGCACCTCTTAATGGCTGTCAGAAGTAATTTGCAGTGCTGCTCAGCAGAGGCAACAGACGGTTTAATATCTAGGCCTTTTGCTCTGCACAGGCATGTCAGCTAAGTACATATTGTACCCAAAGGAAAATTGCTACCCATTCTTTGTACATTTGCTTCTCTTTGTGTGAAGTTGCCTGCTACTCCAAGAGGCCAGTTCCAAGTCCCTCATCAAAACCATAATTGTGGTCCAATCAACAGTGTTTTACAAGAGGAAAAATGACTTCACCACAAGTGCTCAAAATGGATGTCATGCCAAACTTACAACTCATCAAGGTCTGAGAACACTTTACATGACCTGCCTTGATTTTCAAAAGCTGAGTTTTATTGACCAGTTATCTCAGCGATTTTGTGTTGTTCTCCTTTGTAATATAGCAGTGGGCTCCTTTCTGCAAAGGAGTCTGCATCTGCCTTGAATGCCCATGATGAGCTGGCAGGCACAAGTAACCTCTTATGTCTGGGTTTTCTTCAGCAGGAGCATGGTTGATATGTCACTGAGATCAGAACAAAAGGCCAAGGAAAGCAAAACAAAGAAATTTAATCTTGAGTCTGCTACTCATGTCTCCACATGCTGAGAAAATCCTTATGTATTTCCCTTTTTCAGTTTCAGCCCTCTACATGTTGAAAAGTATTACACATCCATATTAATATAGTATTAATAACTAAGATAATTTAATGAGGGAAAAGCCTATCTCAGCCAAAACAAGGACTCAAAGTCAGTCAAATGAGATTCCAGTGGAAGAGAAACCAGACTTTGTTATTCCTAGCATTGTTAGATACCTTCTCCTTCACCCCAGAAGTTCTCCATGTGAACAAAGAAAGTTCAGGTAATTTAATGAAGAGGTTAGCATTCAGCTTTGTTAGACAAAGCTTCAATGACTCATCCTCAAGATTATATGAAATCAAGAGTTAACCTGATCATGTGGGGACTCCAGAAATGACAACTGCATGTGAAACAGGGGGTGATCTTCAGGAAGGAGGTGGACATATCCCACAAGCTGCAAGTGCTGATTTGAGGGCTGCTGCTGCCAGATGCTCAGTCTCTGGAAGGAAGTTCTCACTGGTAAGTCTGCAGTTTTCAATGAGAAGCAGGCTATCAAGAAATGGCCTCTGATAATAAATAATCCTAGAATCATTGTATTTCTTCCCCCCAGCCCCATATGTCACTTGCCAGAAGATAAAATGAATCAACATGAGGCCATTAGGGCTAGCTGTGATCTTTGCCTCTCTCATGACCATTTGGCCCCTGTATTCTCATTGGATGTTCTCAATCTTATTGGTTTTATTTTCTGTTTTCCTTGGTTTCTTCTCTGTTTTTCTCACGCTGACTGAAATGTCATTTCTGTTCTTCTTTTTTTTTTTATGTTTAAGTCATAACAATTAACTAGAAGGCAAAATTTCAGACCTTATTTAATCTCACCCATCAATAGAAATCCAGTAAAATGAGATCCAATTGCAGGTCTTTACCACTTTCTAGTTTATTTGTGTCAAAGCTGCCCTTTGTGGCAAAGAGAATTTATTTTGCTCTGGTCTGCAATAGCATTGTTATCTTATGCTGAAAGGAGACAAACCACTCTTGCATAATCATATTTACTAGATCATTAGCACAGTTTTAGAGAAGTGCCAACAAGCGGCTCATAGGGAAAAAAGCGAGTTATCAGCAAAGGCCAATAGGTGGAAAAACTTTGGAGGGATCCCGCAGGCAGCACACAGGAGTAACGAAGCAGATCCCTCTGATGTCTCCAGTTAATTATCTCAGTGAGAGAGAGTTTGTTGTGAGGCGCTGCTGTGGCTGAGCTGTAACTAGGCGCAAGGGTGGGACGCAAAGTTACATGTAAATGCATGTGGTTCATTTTCTTTAATGACAGCACTGACATGTGGCATTGAAGGGTCCCAGAGTGACTCCTTCTGAAGAAGTGACACCCACAAACCAGATGCCTTTGTTGCATTTATATGTACCCACAATCTCAAAGTCATATACTATATGCTTTCAGGCTGGCAGGCTTCCCAACAGAAGTGTCCTGTTTTTCTTCAGGAGCCTTGCAGATTTGTTCTTCTGGTCACTAATGTTGTTTTTGCTCAGTTTAGTCACACAGCCTTCTCTTAGTCTCATTGGGAAGCTCCCTCTGCAAAACAGTGGTTCATTAGGAGATAATTTATGCATCAATAACATATCTTGGTGACTGTGCATTGTCTATACCTACAAAATAAGGGGAATATCAGTGGCAAAGAATCAAGTTTGTTAAATTATAACACAAGGGAAATAAACCCATTGAAAACAATTTTTTTTTGGTAGCTGAACAGAAAATGCCTTGCTCTTCACCAACTCATTAGTGGAAAGTCCAGGAGATGAGTGACTGTAGATGCTGCTGACCTTTTGTGCTGAGGTAGTACATTATCAGAGAAGAGGATCAGATAAAATGTCAAGGAGTGCAGGAGAACAGGTAAAAACTCAGTTCTGTGTAACATTTTCTATACACCTACAATGAAAAGGCACTTTAGGAAGCAACAAGTTGCTGAGACCTCACATTTCCTTTGTACTATTGCTAGGCTGAAAATGTTGCATGCTTAAAGCTCCTTCTTGAGAGACACTGGTGAAAAAGGCTAGATAATACTTTTTTATGCCTGAGAAGCACAAAAAGTACCTTGAGTTAAAGAGATAATGCCAATTTTATGGTCACTTTAAAAGAAATTATTTTAAATTAGGTTCAAACTAAGTATCTGAAATTGTCTGACAAGTGTTTTCTTCCTTTGAAAAAAAAATAATTTGCAGTCATGTCTTTCAATTCTCTCTCTTCCCCCACTCCTTCCTTGATATGGTGAAAATCCTAGCAAGCAAGAGTCCAAGCTGCCTGCAGTCAAATTTACTGCACACTATTAAGTGCCATTACCGTGAAAACTAAGTGTTCTCCAATACATAGCATAGATAAAAATGTGTGGCTCTAAATACATAGAAAGAATTAAAAATCATTAATTAATGAATGAAGGCTGCCCTCTATTCAGAATTGCCTTTTTGTGTTGTGTTTTGCAGCAGAAGGGCCATGTTGAAGATTTCATACTGCCTAGGATTGTACTGAAATAGAGCTCAGCCCTGAGCTTTATGTTTTCCAACTCTCTGCCACAGAACAGCTTGGAGTAAACAAGTCTGTTATTAACACGTTGCTCAAAATCAGTCTGAAAACAAAAGCTCCAACATATATTTTTGTCTTAAAAAGAGTATTCTTTGCTGCCTCAGGAAATCAATATGCAGCTTGATGAGCCATGCCCTGTTTCTGGAATAAGTTACACAAAATTTCTTTTCTCTTATTCCAAAATAAGTGATCATGATCTGTCCAGATGTTCTTTTTGTCTTTGCAGATTATTTCTTCTCTTTTTTCCAGCTTACACAGATCAACTGCACCACAAACAAGAGAATGATGCACTACAGTTGAAGATGGCAAAAGTTTGCCTTCCTCTTACTCAAGCAGTTCAAGCAACAATGGTAGTTTTGAGATTTAATTCTTGCATCCTTGTAAGTCCACGAGGTCTTTGCTGGCTGAAAATTCAGGTATTCAGAATACAGAAAAGAGCCTTGATGGCCAGCAGAGCTCTGCTGATGCTGTGTTGTACTTGTAACAAGTAGGACAAGCAACATTGCAACAATCTCCCTCCATTAGCTTCCCTCCTCTAACATGAGTTCCCTGCTCGCCTTAATTTGTTGGTGATGAGGTTGGCTGGCAGGAATGAGTGAAGTTAGTGGATCAGATGTTGGTGGAATAGTCTTCCTGACCCAATGCTCCCAAATCAAAATCAGCTTCTGCAGGAGATTCCCTCTGCGCCTTGCAGTGGATCTCAGCTCTGGCTCCAGACCCAAATATTTTGACCCCATGGAGGCCCAGCACAGCTCTGGTGTACAGAGGTGAGCTCAGGGTTGGGCAGATGTGGGCAGCACTCAGCTCCTCCAGCAGGTGGAAACCTCTCTGATGGTATCCATCACTGACGTCTTGTGAGACCACCAGCTCCCAGGAGCACATCTTTGCTAGTTCTTGCTGGGCTTTGAGGAAAGCACATGGGTTCCTAAATGTAGGACTCTCATCAGCTTCAACGGGGCAGCATCAGGCCTTTTGCATCTTCTGCTGCACTGGTTTTCGTCCTGCACCACCAGGCTGCATCAATTAGCCTGTTCCTAAAATAGATTAAGAGAAATTTTGTGTGGCTACTTATGACACTACTGACTCTTTATCTCACCTAGTTGGACAAGGGGAAAATAAAGACAGAGAGTCTGTGCAAGTCTGAATTTGGTCATCTCTTTTCTCAGACACATCTGTTTCCATGCAAGCAAGAAGAAAATGGGTGACTAACACACAGCTCTGCAGCTGGCCCCTGGATCCTCCTCCATAACACTAAATGTGTCCCTGGCAAACACTAGGTTGAGATTTTAAATGAGGAATTAATGAAAATGCACTCTTTTTCCTGCTTGTTGTCCCTTTAAATTCAGTTTCCATGGAAACAGGTATGGAAAGGCAGGCTGGAGGAAGCCAGGAGAGAGATCTGCCTGACCGCCTTCCCCTGTGGGCTGCCAGCTGAGCCACCCCAATTGTCAGGCTTTTACAAAGGTTTTTCACTATTGTCATTTACACTTGGAATATGAGTGAGGACTCCTCAGGGATTCCCTCTGTAAGGAGTCCTGAGGTGGTCAGCCATGCTCCTGTCACCTGCTACTGGGCTCTTTGCAAGTGGAGCTCCTCTCCTTCCATCCAGTGGAGCACAGGCTCATCTGAACCCCCGTGACGCCGCTTTGCTGCAAATGTCACCCTTGTTAGAGACATCCGTTCCACTGCTTCTTTCTTTTTGAAATGTGCTGGTGCATGGGATCTGAGTACTCAGACTGAGCTGGGAGCAGTGGCAGAGGGACAACTTTATTGTTAATTCAGTGTTTATCCTGGGGGAGCATTTGAGATCCCTCCTGGAGGACTGCATCCAGCCCTGGGGTTCCCAGCACAAGGCAGACACAGCCCTGTTGGATAAGGTCCAGAGGAAAGAAAGTAAAATGTTTAGAGGGCTGGAGCACCTCTCCTGTGAAAACAGGCTGAGAGATTTGGATGTATTCAGCCTAGAGAAGCAGAAGCCCCAGGGAGACTTTTTTGCAGCCTTTTAGTACATTGAAGGGGCTTACAAGAAAGAAAGAGAGACACTTTTTGTTCAGTGCCTGTAGCGAAAGGACAAAGTGCAATGGTTTTAAAGAGGGTAGGTTTAGATTGGACATCAGAAAGAAATGTTTTTAAATGAGGGTAGTGAAACATTGGAACAAATTGTCCAGAGAAATTGCGGATGCCTTATGCCTAGGGCATAAGGCCATGTTGGATGAACCAAAGGCTTATGTTCAAGGCCATGTTGGATGGAACCCTGAGCAACCTGATCTAGTGGAAAGTGTCCCTGCCCAGGGCAGGGGGTTTGGAACTAGATGGTCCTAAAGGTCCCTTTCAACCCAAACTGCTCTATGATCCTATGAGCAGAATCCAAATCAGACTGTAAAGCAATGTTGTTTGTCTGCGTAGGTCCACTCTTTTTCCAGGTGAACAAAACCAAAGGGTTTTAGACCTACAATATTTGAAGGTGACACAGTCCCAGAAAATGGGGCTGGTCTTACAACCATTGAGATGCATCCACTTCCACTTTTATTAGCATTTGAAGAGCCTCTAATGTGTCTATGTAAGGTTGTCTTAAAGAAAACTGAATTTTCAGTGGAAGTTGACTAACAATATAAGATCTATCCACCCTCCCAGCTGAGTTCTGCAGACAAACACAGTTCCAATGTAAAAAACAATTTTTAAATGTAATTAATTTTAAATGCAACTAATCCTAATCATCCTAACGGTTCAGTGTTAACTATTATTGCTTCAGATACATATGAAAACATTGTCCTCCTTGGTTACCTAGATGCTTGCCTATAATTAGAAAGGCAGATTATCATATCTGAGATGTAATACTGAGATCATTTTTTGTGAGCCAAATGAGCAATTTCTTGCATATTGTACCATAAAAAAACCTCTGCATAACCTTCACCGTTGAGCAACTGGAATTCAAAGAGGATGTAAACTTGTACTGGGGGGAATTTAGAGAGCAATGGACATAACCAGAGGTCTAGAAAATAGACCTAAGAAACAGAATTGAACTAACTGAAGTTATTTAGTATGAGAGGAAGCAAATTGAAGGGTTACATCTCAGTGAAATGATAAAGTAAAGAAGAGATGAAGATAATGAAATGTTTTCCATGCTATAGAATCATAGAGTGGTTTGGATTGTAAAGGACCTTGAAGATCATCTAGTTCAAACCCCCTGCAGTGGAGAAGGACACCTTCCATTAGACCAGGTTGCTCAGAGCCCTGGGCAACCTGGCCTTGAACACTGGCAGGGATCCACAACTTCTCTGGGCAACCTATGCCAGTGTCTCCAGAGTGTCCATATCTTTCTTGTGCTCACAGTGGATAGAAGGGAGATAACAGAGTTAAACTGCAAAGGGGGAAAGCCTCCCCAGGGATAGAGACAGTCATAAAATAAGGACTTAGGCTTTTCTAAGCCAAATACCCCAACTCAGAGTAGGATGGGCAGGCACTTTCTCTCTCCTGACATGGGACATTTTCAGCATCTGAGATGCCCTCCTATCTTTGGACAGCCACACGAGCTCCCTTCCTGGGAAGCTAAGCTTAATTCTTTACTTTTTATTCCCAGTAAACGATTCATTGGCTGTGTTTTCCTTACTTTCATGGCCCTTGGGCATACCATGATGCTCTGATCCCTTTCGCAGGAGCTGCTCCTCTAGCCACCATTTCCCTCCCACATAGAAGGGCACCATTATGGCAGTGTCTCCTCTCTCCAGGCTGCTCCTCCAGTTCCCCTAGATCATTTGCATGCTGATGTATTTCTTCAGCATGCTGGGATAACGCTTCTGGTACAAGGAGGGAATAACTTTCTGCTTTGCTTTTCGCTGGTGCTGCCTCACCTCCAGTTCTATGTGCAGTTTCGGGTGCCACAATATAAAAAAGACATTAAGCTGCTGAACAGCATCCTAAGGAGGGCAGTGAAGAAGGTGAAGGGCCTCGAGGGGAAGCCCTTTGAGGACCAGCTGAGGTCACTTGGTCTGTTCAGCCTGGAGGAGACTGAGGGGGGAGCTCATTGCAGTTACAACTTCCTTGTGAGAGGACCCCAGGGAATGGCCTGAAGCTGTGTCAGGGAAGGTTTGGGTTGGATAGCAGGAAAAGGTTCCTCACCCAGAGGGTGGCTGGGCACTGGAACAGGCTCCCCATGGGAGTGGTCACAGCACCAAGACTGATAGAGTTCAAGAAGCATTTGAACAATGCTCTCAGGCACGTGCGGTGACATTGGGGATATCCTGTGCAAGGCCGAGAGTTGGACCCGATGATCCTTACGGGTGTCTTCGAACCCAGAGTATTCTGTGATACCGGAGCTTTCTGCGGCCACCACCGACTCCCGCCCTTCCCACGGCCCCGCCAGGGCGGGGCCCCGAACCTGCGGCCCCGGCACAGCCAAGGCCCGCCCCGGCGTGCAGTGCGAGCGGAGGAGGTTTGTCCCTCACGGGCCGCCGTGTGCCGGGTGCGCTTCGCTGCAGCGCTCGTCTCTTGCTCGTCTCTTGCTCGTCTCGTCCGCCGCCCGGCCCGGCCCGGCCGCTGCCCCGCCATGAGCGACAAGGGCGAGCTGGACCTCACCGGCGCCAAGCAGAACACGGGCATGTGGCTGGTGAAGGTGAGGAGCCGCCGCCTCCGCCGCGGCCCCGGCCCCGGGCCCGGCCCAGCGCGACGTGTGGCAGCCGGGCCCCTCCGTTCGTCCCCGCCCCGCCGTGCCCGGGGTGGGCGCCGTGAGGCCTGGATTGCCCGCGTCAGGCTCGCCCTGTGGCCCGGGAGAGCCACTGTGCCTGTTCCCCTTCTCGGGGACAGCGCGGGATTGGGCCCGGATGCCTGCTGAGTAAAGGAGACACCGCAGGGAAAGCTGGGCTACCGGGGAGCTATCACAGGATCAGAATGTTGAGGGGTTGGATTGGACCTTTAAGGTCGTTTAGTCCTAACCCCCCTTGCGGTGAGCATCTCCCACTAGACCAGGTGGCTCAAGGCCTTATCCCACTGGTCGTTGAACATTTCCAGGGATGGGGCATCCACAGCTTCTCTGGGCAACCTGTGCCAATGTGTCATCACCCTCACAGTAAACTATCTCTTCTTTGTAGTGACTAGTGGTTTGTGACGAGCAACAGACATGGCAGTATAACTTTTATTTCCCTGAAACTTTGAGAGTTGGAAAAAGTTTTGAGTGTGCCTAGATTCACGTCCTGATTAAAAAACTGTCCTCATCCGAGAAGGAAAGTGAACGCCAGTGTCTTGACATTACAGCTCCCTTTGGTGCTGGTAAAATACAGCTGCAGTGGAGGGGCTGTGACAAGGTAGTGAGGGCATCAAATCATATCTCTTTGGTGCAGGGCCACACTCCAGCCTGGTGCCGCCCCTAACAGGCTGGCACTGCTCTGTTCCCTGGAGTGTTTTGCTGTCAAGACATTTTGCTGCCAATGCCAAGCATTGTTTCAGAAAGAGGAACTTGAAACTGATGGGGGAGCATGTGCCTGCCTGAGTCCCCCTGTGGGCATGCTCCTCTTTTTCTAGACCTGTATTTATTCTGTCTTGGGAGAAACAGTTCCCTCCTTCCCTTCCTCCTTTAGGAATAGGTTCAGACCATCAACTTGAAAGAACCTGTGGGGACAGGGTGGTACCAAAATACTGGTGGTGGGTGGTGAGGGGAGTGTTACACTGTCACACTGCAACTACCAAAACTTCTTCCTGTGGCCCTTAAAAATGGTTGGGGATTTCAGACTTGCTTTGCTATGCAGACTTTTTGGTGGGCAGGTTGCTCCATTTGGGCTCCTCTTCTGTACTGACACCCGAGTGTGTGGTGTCACAAAGCCACAGTGGACACTGTGCAAGTGCTCTAATTGTAGTAGCTTTTCCTGGGCACTGTCAATGACTGCTGGCAGCAGAAAGCTGCAGAAGTAGATCGTGACATGCTGAGTGACAGGATGATAAAATGGCAGATGAAATTAAGAACTGTGTGCATAGAGAAAAGCTATCCTAGTTATACATACACAGCAGTTGGGTTTCTGCTGGCTGTTGTCATTTAGGAGGAGGGTGGTTTTTTCTATACATGGGGCTAATGCTATAAGAGCATGTCAAATGAGCAGAGTCAACAATGGACAAGATTACAAAATACACAGAAAACAAAAGATAAAATATTGTTGTACCATCTTGTTGCCTCTTTCTGGAATGCTCTGTGTAGCTGTGGTCTCATCCCCCGTGCTGTGGAAAGTGTACAGTGGACCTGGAACAGTACAGAGGAGAGCACCACCTCTGGTCTTGGCAACAAGGAATGATGGCTGTGGAGGGAACTCCTAAATAGGTTGTTACCTTTTAGGCTGGCAAGGGGATTGATTTGGAAATCTGGTAGAGATCTGAAGCAATGAGTAATGTCATGGGTGGGTAAGGAATAAGTGAATAGGCAAAGGTGAACAGGAAAGAGTCAGTTCAAACACAATTAGAGGTGCGTCACATTAATTAATTGATGGGACTCAGTGCAAGCAAAGGAGGATTTGCAGTGTGTAGTTAAATTTTGGAGCTTGCAATTAGAAATTCTGAATGTCAGAACTTCCCAGAAGCTCAAATACAGTCAAAATCAGGCAAGAAAATTGAATGGAGAGATTAAAAAATAATATGCTGCCAAACCCCATGTCCATGAAACACCCTGGAAATTAGAAGAGCATGCTGGGGAAATATATTTTTTCATATGTTCCTCCTGAAGTAACTGCCATTAGTTGCATTTGGAGACAGGACACTGAACTTGCTTGTCCTTTAGTCTGATACAGTTTAATGTTTCCTGAAGCAAGGAATTTTCAGGCACATGTGTGCTTACAGTTGGTGCCACTCTGTTTAATGAGAAAACAGGACTGAAAGGAAAGCTGGAGTATTACACTTCCAAGTAAATGTTGTAGTCCTTTGGGCATGTGTTCTGAACTTATGTCTGTCTTCTTGTATATTAATGATAGTAAAAAATACTGAAAAGATGTTAAAACTGATAGACCATAACATGGGGTATGTGGGATTTTATAATTAGATTTCCTTTGGACTTCAACTTGCAAACAACCACATCTGTTGGTAAGACTAAGTGGCAAGACAGTTCATAGTACCTGTACTTTTTATCTTCACTAGCTAGGACAACAAGGCTGAATTTATCCTTCCTTTGAGGGAGAGAGCATTCCGTTCTGATGGAATAAAAAACCTGGCTTATTTGATTTCCTTTTATCATGCATTGTGCTAGCACAGGAAGTATTCCAGAGAGACTACTTAACAGGCAATAAAAAAATGTAGTGATGAGTATTTTAGAAGCATGAGCTGTAAAAGGAGATACCATAAAGAGAGTGAGTTGCTTTAGTACAAATCCAGAAAGCAACTGGATTTTTATTTCTGTGTTTTCAGTGAAAGCTAAGGTGAAGAAATAGCAAGAATATTTGGTTATGTACTTGTGGTAAAGTGAAGCCCATTTAGTGTTAGTCATTAAAATGTTAATTTCTTGTTCACTGAGTGTGTTGGTCAGATTTTTTTATTTAATATGCTTCATTGTTCTATAGCTAGAAAGATGATGTCTTTATTTTTTGTACGTTCAAAGAAAAATTAAAACAGAATCTGACATCAGCCTTAGTTTCTGTTGTATGCACTGCCTATGGATTGCTATATAGAGAAAGAGCTAATTTAATTTTTTGCAGAGAAGTGAAAGTAGTTTGTTACTGCTACTACAGACAGGGGCTGCTTATGGGTTCCCTTCTAAAGGGGGGTGGGAAGCTGTGCCCAAGCTGAAAGAGGAATGGAGCAGGGGCCCTCGTGTCCTACACTGCCTGCAGCCTCATGTACTGCAGCCTGGGCAGCTGTGTGATATGAGTAGCAAGAGAACAGCAGTGGGAAGAGGTCTTGATGTGCCTTAGTACATCAGATTTGTTCAAGTGATGAAATAGTATTTTTTCTTTTTTGGAGAGAAGAGTGTCCTTACTGACAAATCCCAGAACAAAGGCCACTTGTCCTGAAAGGCTGCATTCAGTAGCCTTTCAGTTGGGCAGGTACTCAGTCCACAGGTCACTCTTTCTGTGGGTATGTATTTTTCAAAATCCTGCTGTGGGATCTCTGAAAATTCTGCCCTGTAAAAAAAAAACAAACAACAACAGGTTGCTCTTGTTTTCTGTGTGTTTTTTCAAGGATTGTTGAGACTTTGAAACCTGACTCTTTACCATGATTATTATGTTAAAAGAAAGTTGCATAATGAGATACCTGCGACATTTCAGACTTTATTTAGTCTTTCCTGATTGTTTACGTCATAAGCATGTGGGTTTGTGAGTAGCACTTGGTATTATCTGAAATACCTATGGATAGCTGGAAGTAATCCTTTGATCACAGCCCTTCATAACCATTTGTCTTTCTCTGCATAGCCCTGACTGCAGGTAGGCCAGCAGAAAGATGATTAAATGCACTCTTTGAGACTTTCCCATGCAGCTGAAAGGAGTATGATTGATCTGCAACCTCTTAATCTGACTAAATTCCTAGTCTGAATGTATTATATAGCAAGTCAGTGATTTTAACGCCATGAGAGCCCTTCAATCCTTGTCCACTCATACTGAATGTGCATCTACCTTTTTAGCTGGCAGTATAAATAGAGATTAGGTGCAAGCACATAATTATATTACTGTTGAGTCAGCTGGAGCATGTCATAGCATTTATCTTGACTTTAGAAAGAAAACTGTATCTGATCGGGCATGGAATCTACCGTAGAAAGTTACCACTTTGAAAACTGAAAAAATATATGTCACTATTTTTTGTACCAATTCATGGCTTTCTGTGCTTTTGTGGTATTTTTGACCAAAGTTGTCTGAGCTTTATGGGAACCTGGACTGCCACTTAGTTTGTCTGAGCACTTGGAGGCATCTGGATTTTGTAGTTATTCCACATGTACTTTGTGGGGTGCTGTGAGTCTAAAGGTAAGTGTTAACTAAGCACCAGTTCCAAGATATCTTCTGGAGGTCTTGAATAACTGATAAATGCAAAGTTAGTGTTAATTTAATTTGAGCTTTAGGAAGTCAGGAGGTTGTTCTTTGTCAACGAGTTATTGGAACAGACTCTTTTTCTCCCCAGCTTGGCTTAGTTTTACTCTATGCAAGACAAAAATTAGGCTTCAAAGTGCTTCTTTGCTGCTTGAAACAGAAAATGCCCCAGGCATAGCTTAGTGCATCTCTCTTTCCTACTGGCTGTGCCTCACACCATTTTTCCATGTGGGCACAGATGTTTTCAGTAGCTGTGGACTGTGTGAGCCAGGACAAATTTTGCTGTGCCAGTAAACAACATGACTGAAGTTCTGAGGCGTGTGCTCTTGCCAGAGGCCTTTATGGTCCATTTTGAGCCCAGGTCACCTGATGCTGCAAATACCACAGCCTTTGCAACTGCAGGAATTACTGTGTGGGTGAGGTAACAGCACTGCAGCAGTTTTTAATCCTCAATTTATGCAGGTCCTGTTCCTGTCCTTGGACTAATCACTACTGTGTGCAGCTGTTCTGGAAAATGAGTTGGGAAGCTGCTTTGGTTGTTCCACCTGCTAAACACAAAATCAGCACAGCTAAAACATAGAAGTCACCCACTCCTCCTAGCTAAATCAGTCTGCTCTTTCTACAAGCTGCACAAGGACTTTGCCCAATGCAGCAAAGAGCTGGGCATGAGTGATGGGAGGCAGATTTGCCTGGGGTGGTTCTGCTGTTGGAGGAGTGGCAGTGGGCTGTGGTCTGCTGCCCAGCGTGTCTGAGGTTCCCAGACTTTAAGCCTTCCCTTCACAGCAGAAATTGCCTAATTTCTCATCACTGTGATTGGTTGGTTGTTTATTTTTTTCCCCAGAGAGATGATAATTTCTAATGAATATTTAAAAGTATAATTTTACCTGATAAAATATTGAGACTCCTTAGTTTAAGAATATGATGCTGATCTTTTTCTGCCTTTTAGGACTGGATAGTAGTATTTGAGATTGAAGTTACTAAGATTTTTCTCTCATTTGAGACATTATTCTCTTTGTTCTCTCTAACAATACATATACACATATATATGTATGTATGTGTACGTATATGTATATAACAGTTCGAGAAGTGGGCTTGCATGAGTTTCTTGAAGTTCAACAAGGCCAAGCACAAGGTCCTGCACTTGGGTTGGAGCAACCCCCAGTACCAGTGCAAGGTGAAGGAGGAAAGGATTGAGAGCAGCTCTGAGGGCAAGGACTTGGGGCTGCTGGTAGATGAGAGGCTGGACATGACCCAGCAATGTGCACTTGCAGCCCAGAAAGGAAACAAAAGCAGCATGGACAACATGTCAAGGGAGGGGATTCTGCCCCTCTGCTCTGGTGAGACCCCCCTGCTGTGTCCTCCTCTGGGGCCCTCAGCATATGAAGGACGTGGACTTGCTGCAGCAGGTGCGAAGGAGGCCACAAAGATGATTAGAGAGCTGGAGCACCTCTTCTGTGAATTGAGATCAAGAGAGCTGGGTCTGCTCACCCTGGAGAGGAACAGGCTCTAGGGAGACCTTACAGGTGCCTTCCAGTGCCTCAAGGGGGCTGATGAGAAAGATGGGGACTTTTTAGTAGGGTCTGTAGCAGTTGGACAAGGAGTAATGGTTTTAGGTGAAAGGAGGATTTAGACTAGTTGTAAGGAAGAAATGTTTTATGATGGGGTGGTGAGGCATTGGTTGCCCAGAGCAGTTGTGGGTGTGGCATCCCTGGAAGCATTCAAGGTCAGGTTGGATGGAGCTCTGAGCAAACCGATCTAGTTGCAGATGCCTTTGCTCATTGCAGGGGGTTTGGACTAGCTATCCATTAAGGCCTCTGCCAATCAAATCCATCTATGGCTTTCTCTTGTCTGCTATATTAAGCTCATACTTTATTCTGAAGTTGTCAGGGTAAAAGCATTGAAAGTTTTTACACATACACAATTTGTATAGAATTTTAAAATCTGCTTTTCTTGAAATCTGTTGTCTTTTCTTAGGTCCCCAAATACTTGTCACAACAGTGGAGTAAAGCTTCAGGAAGAGGCGAAGTGGGAAAACTAAGGATTGTCAAGTAAGCCTTTACATTTACTGGTTGTGTTTTTAGAAGTTACCTGCATAAAATAAGTACATGTTGCACCTGTTCTAAGACATAATCCTGTTTCTTGCCAACAATGTGCACATTTCTCTGATCCATGAGCAGAGTTTGCTTGTGTAGTGATTAGGAATATAAACTCTACAAAATTGTACTTGGGAATCACTCTGTCCCAGTACATGAGGTTTGATTTCCTACGTCTAAGGAAACCTAACTGCATGATTTGCTTTTATTTACATGTTTTATTTTGCTGTTTCTGTTCTCACATGCTGACTTTTCCCATTTAACCTTGGGCATCAGCATAACAAAAATTTGAACAGCTCAGCAGTGAAGATGAATAACAGAACTAGAATTTGAATTTGCTTTTTTATCAGGAAAGCTAAACTTGAAGAATTAGGTTATGGAAACGTTAAATATTTTTTAATATTTATATATTTATTAAATATTATATATTTTCTTTTTCAGAAATCAAGGAAGAACAGAAGTAAGTAATGGCTAAAATTTATGTTTTGAATTCTAAAAACTGTTTAGAACGTGCTGGTTTCTAATGTCACGTGTTTTTGTTATATCTCTAACGAAGCACTGTACCACAGAATCAGGAGGAGAGAATTCTGTTAGTAGCTCTACCCGTAGATACCTGTGGCACTTGTATCAGGTCTCTCTGTTCCCTCACTTTTATTACCTCTCTTCAAACATTTTGAGATGTGTTAGTACAAAAGGCTAAGGAGGATGCACAGGAAAAGCATGTGGTGTGCTGGTGTGAAGTATCCCTCTTCAAATTCCTGGCTGTGGCTTGTGTCTAGGGATTCTGGTTATCCAGTCCCTATTCCTTAGCTTCTGTATTGAGCATACAATGTGAATATGGCAAAGGAGCTCTGTTTAAACCTCTTCTGGGCTGTATGCAATTCAGGAGTCCCAGGCTAGTAATACTTGTGGTACTTCAGCACTTTTTCTGAACTCACCTGGCTGTGTGAAATGCTTTTCAGCACTCATACTGAGCAATGGCTGAAAACCCATTATGCCGTGTGTTTTAATAAGTAAAATCAAATTGTTCTCTGACTTCAGGACTAAGTAATTTACAACTTTTTGAAAGCTGAGTAAATTTTATTAAGTACATGAAAGCTTTGAATTCTGCATTTCAACAAGAGATCAGTGTGGAAGGACTCTTATATCTCCCTTTATTTTTGAAAGAGAAATGTGCTATACTGCTTGTGTTTTCTCTCTTTTTGTTTCCCCATAACTTGTGAAACAGTGTAATTGAGTCTGTTTAGTAACACTGGCAATTGTGACTGTTAGGTGTCATTCACTTTGAATGAAGAGCTTGCAAGCATCAATGATATTGGAGGAAAGCCTGCTTCAGTCAGTGCTCCAAGGGAACATCCATTTCTTCTGCAAAGTGTAGGAGGACAGACCTTAACAGTGTTCACAGAAACTTCAGTAGGTAAGTTAGAATTAAAGTTGTTACAACTCCAGTATCTCTGCTTTCAATAAACTCAGTGCTGTAAAAGACAGAAGACTTGGAAGTCAGATTTTAGCTGTTTTGTTGTTTTCTGCATAGATGACACTGTTGTATTTTTTTTTGTGTCTGTCTGTTTACTTGGTGTGATCAAGCAACTGTTTTAAGTTCTCCAGGGTCCGTTTCAGCTCTGAGTGCTGGAGAGAGCAGAGGGAACGTGGAATGCAGTACAGAGTGCAGTACATTGTGTACATTCTCCTTTAGGGTTTTGACTGAAAAAACATGCTTTTGTGTACCCATGTATTTTTTGTATGGACCAGTATTTGGTTTTTTCTCCTTCAATTGGTCTCTGCTGGGAATATAATTTTATAAGAATGCTGATTTTTCCTCTATCCATTTTTTTATTTAATAACTTAAAAATTTTGCATTTCCTAGCAACTAGAAAAAGTTATTTGGATTTACTGAATAGAAGTTATTATATTAACTGGGAGCAAAGGATAGTTAGTTACATGAGAATTGATTGGGATGAAGCACTGAATATTCATAGGCCCTGTCAAAATTGTTTTTGTTTGAGATTAGCAAGCATAACATGCAGTCAATGAGTTTTCCTGAAACTCATTTAAATGCAAAATGGCTAAAATCTTTTGCTGTTGCATTTAAATTGATACAGTGACAGTACAATCAAAAATATACTTTATTGTGCTTTTCTTGCTTGACTATTTTTTGCTTTTAAAAATCAATGTGACACAAATATTCTAAACTCCAGTCAGATTCCTTGCAGGCACCATGTTTCTGCAGCTACACTCATGTGCTTAAATGTGTAGGCATGTTTTGAGCTCCATGTCCATTTTCAACAAATTTCAAAGTGAATTATGGCTAGTGCGAAAACAGGTGTCTGAAGAGTGGACTGTACAGATTTCCCAGCTGAAAGAAAGGCTGCTACTGTATTGGATGCCAGAAAATCCCCGTGGAAAAACCCACTATTGACCATGGAAAAACACTATAAAAATGTACATATCTTTGCACATCAGTCAATCCACAATAAAGCAATAATAGGAAATTGGAATTCACGCATTTCTTGGTTCACAGACCAATATTGGTCTTCGTATTATAATTAGCTTTTTTTTTTTCTGAAAAGCATCTTGTTCCTTTTCTTTTTTTAAACTGCACCATGTAACACAAGCAATATGTCAGTTTGAACTGTGGGCCAAAGATTAAGCTGGTGTGGAACTGCAGATGTCATCTAGAAGGGTGCAACTGAGGATTTAGGCAAATGAAATACGGATTAAAAAAAGTGCTTCATGCACTATTACTCTCAGTCAATACTCTTACTGAGAACTGACATAAATCAACCAGAGCAAAAGGCGTACAGCAGTTGGGTTTGGTTTGTATAGGGTGGGGTTTTTTTGATTGTGGGTTTGAGATTTCTTCTCCCTCCACCCTTTCTTTGGGCACATTGAATGTCCTAAGATCTATTCTCTGTTTAGTCCTTTAACCCTGGATCCTTATGTTGTAGTGACTGTCTTTTGGATGGCTTTTCTGAAATATGCTGTGGTCTTGGAAGATGCTATAGGCAGCTTTTATATTCTGGATAATTCAGCACTTCACATTGACTCATCAGATCACTTAGAGCAAGCAAAAAAGATCACATTTGACAAGTAATTTAATATTTTCTGCATGATGTAATTTCTGGTCTTCTGAATGGATTTTCTGTGGGTTTTGTTTTGCTTTGTCTTAACTGAACTTACTTCTCCTACTTGTAGTGTTGAAAGAAATCCTTTAGTTCTTCCACTGTAAATGTCTTCATCTCTGGTCCTATATTTGTTAATGGACAGCAGTAGGCTCTTTTACGGTGCAATTTATTGTGTCCAGAATGTAATGAATTGCAGTTTCTTGCTCTTCTGCAGTGTGTATCTGAGCTAATAGGAACCTTGGTAAAGTAGCTCCCATCCCAGATACTGTTAAAAATCTGGCTTGTGCTGGCTTTCACAGCTGCTGTGTCTTCTCTTTGGATTAGCTCTGGGATTGCTCCCTTTTCTCTTTTCTCTTTTCTCTTTCCTCTTTCCTCTTTTCTCTTTTCCTTTTTATTGAAATAGCCCCAGTGACCAATACTGAGTACTCTGAAGGTGGTCGTTGCAATCTCCCTGGTTCCTTTGCAAGGCTGTTGCACATGTGGACATTGCATTGTTTCCATTGCTGGGCAGATCACTGAGGCCTGTGGTGGCGTTCCTGAGCATGAGGGTAGCAAAGCTGGTGGGAAGCATGGCTTCCCTCATGTCTGCAGAGGGATCCAAAGCACACTTGTCTCTTGCTGTCTAGTTCTTGCTGTCTAGGCTGCTTTTGGTATTATTTCTGCATTAAATATGAACTACATTCTGTTCCATAAACATCACCATATGTACATCAACAGTTGCTATGCAACAATGCTATTTGTGCTTCCAGTCATTTTATCTTATCTTTGTCATCAGCTATCATAGCTGTGGTTTTTTTGGCGGGTGAAAAGCAGAAGATTTTGTATATATTTTAATGTGTCTTATTGAACAAAATGAATTCTTCTTATATGCATATAGCTAGAAACTATCTAGGGGCTGTTCATGGGCCTGATACATAGGGTATATTTGGTTAAAATTATTTTCTGAGCTTCCCACTGGCAGACACCCTAGCATAAGATAATGCTGTAATTTAAGTTTCTTTCTTGGTTGAAGAAATGGGAAGACACTTTTGTTAAACATTTAACTGCAGACTTTCCTGATTAAGCTTATACATTACTTCCCTTACTGCTTTAATTGCCCAATGCTTAATCTTTCTGCCAGCATGTAGTTTAGGTTTGCTGGATCTTAATAAAATTGCAGCTTTGTTAGAGGTAATGATGAAAGTTTCTTATTGAACTGGTTTTTGGAAAAATGTGCTACTAATATGACTTGTGAAAACACAGACCTTGGCAGGCATTGCATCCCAGACTGTAAAGGACTGATGGGTGGAGGAGAAGGTTTTACACTGTAGGCATAAATAAAGTATAAGATATTTCTGTAAAGTTGGATGAGATGATTCATTTTATTTAAATTTTGAATATATTTTCACAACTCCCCCTTCATAAGTGGGATAGCCATAATGTCTATTTTTGAATCTTTAAATTCTTTCATGCTCTTTCCATTTTACTGAAAGTAAAAAGTCTTCAGAGAATTCCATTGACAGAACACATACCAGAGCTTTACTTCTGAGCAGCATTCATGCATGGATTGTCTCACTGTTTCATGCTTCACAGAACATTGCTGGCTTTTAATATTTTGTTTTTCTTCAGTTTTATGAGCCTTCTCTCCTTCAGAAATTCAGTTAATGACGCTCAATTATTTTTTGTGTTCTTGTTCAACAACACACATAACTGCCTATATACCCAAGAACAACTCCTTTATTCCCACATTCCTTGAAAATTCTCCCTTTGTTTTGAATTGTTTGGTTTTTTCCTTTATACATCTTCTCATATATGAAATGACCTTTTCTGAGTTTGTACATGAATCATACCTACCATAGAACATACAATGTGCAATTGTATTCCAGTGAAAAAGAATATTCAGAGGTTTTTATTCTGTATTTTGTATCTATTTTTTTTAAATCAGCTATATCCAGCCATTAAAGAAAGGTGAAGGGAACAAACCCTAATAAAAACCTTTCATTAAAGCAGTTCCTTCTTTAATCACACTTAATTATTCTCAGTAAAATACAGTGTGCTCAGAATCTTGATGCCTTGTAATAGTTTCCAATTCTATTAGATAAGTGTATGAATTCTGAAATTCATCATTAAACTGTTATTTTTGAAATAAACACCTTCGCTGCTCTGCCATCTTAGTGCAGCTTGATGAGGAGTTTTGACGACTACCTGTCTATGTTAACAATACTTTCCAATTGTTTCTGTTCAGGCTGTCACTTAACCACATATTTCAGTCTCCAGAAGGTTTTGGGATCTAACCTAATGTCTTTGTTCTGTTATGTACTTCAGTCTTTTCTGGCCTGTTAGCAGAATCAGAGAATCTATCAGCAGCCTCACGATCAAAAGAAATAAAAGCAAGAGCAGCCTTTCAAATCTATGGCATTTATGCAAATTTCCAAATATTTTTGAGAATCATAAAGATGAAACTCTTGGTAATAAAAGGAGAATTTGTGGTTCAAACTAGTTTAATTACAGACATCATTTTGATGGCTCAAAATTTTGTGTGTGTTAATTGAGACATACAGTCCATTTAGAAAACAATTGCAGTTGCTTACATCATACCCCTTCTCCATCTCAAAAAACCAGAAATTATGTTTATTTAATTACTTCATATGCTTGTTGGAGGGTTAAAAAAGTACTGTAAAGCAGGTTCAGCTGGCTGGCAGGGATAAGCTAATTTTATTTTCATTTCTGTTACTAAAACTATAGACTGTTAATTCCTGTACAAATTTAAACAATGGAGGATATAACACACAAAATATATGGTCTGTTAGAATGGGCCAAATGTGATGGGAATAGTCTTCATTGATTTAAAATACCTTTTGTTTTCAGTCTCACTGATGTACATGTCAAAAGCCAGCACGCTACCACCACTGTTGTCTCGCCTTCCAGCCTAGAGTTCTTGGAGTCAGAAATTTCATGTAAACAAAGCAATGTTTACAGAATTTTTTATCTCATTTACATTCCTTTCTGTGAAAGGACAATTGGCGGACACTTTCTAAGACCAGTGGAAGTGAAGAGGTTGAACCTCAGTCTTCCAGTGTGGTCTCTTTTCTAGAAATCTGTATAAGCTGTAAGAAAAATTAAACTTCCTCTTTTCCTGCTTTGACTCCGTGGTGATCACTGCATCTCCCTCATGACGGCCCTGCATCACACACCACTCCTACCACAATGTCAGAAAAAAATCCTCTAATAACAGAAAACACAACTAACCAACCCCAATCTCTTGGTGTTTATCAGTGATGTATATCAGCTCTTTCATGTTGCAGAGGAGGCTGAGGGGTTGTAGTCTGCATTAATGAAATACACTTAGTTGACATAGTACAACTTCCTTTGCCTTCTTCATTATATTATTGCTGAGAAGATTTTTAAAGCAGAACTTGTGACCTAATCATAACAAAACTGAGTTGTCTAGTGATGAGGAAGAAAATGCCACTTTTTTGCAAGACTTGAATTTTGTCTGGTTTTTGTCTCTGCTGTTGAGGGCAGATACACACACTATCCCTGTAGACATGAGGTACATTTATTGCTATTTGAATCAGAGATGCTCTTAGCAATGTTTAAGTGTGATGTCTTTGGCAATAGTTTCAATGGAGTAGCTCTGGTCTTCCATTGAAACTGAGTTGAAATTGAACAGCTTAAAGTCCGTTTGCATCTCACTTGTCACTTCAGACAGGTGTTCCTGTCTTTGTACGTTTGTATGTTCTTCATTTCATCCTCTCTGCTTCTTGTGTGTGTACTGAATGTTCCCTTCATTAAGTTACAGTTGAATTAGGGTATTGGTTGGGCATTTATGTCATGCTATAAATGTGCCAAATATGCACAAAAAATAACTTCAACAAGAAAATACTTGGTTTTCTGCAAACAGTCTGTCCTGGATGTATGTCTAAAAGTTGGCAGGGATCTTTACTCACTTTGTGAACACTCATGGCTGGCAAGGGGCCATATAATGATTGTTTCTCATAGAGGAAGCAGGTGCCTTCAGCTGCTAAGACTTTTGACAGGCACCTGGTGTAAAGAAAGAAGGAGCTGTGAGATACTGGATTTTATGTTTGTATTTAGTCCTCAGGCTCTCAAGCTATCTGAATGAGAAAAGAAGGACATAAGCCTTCAAAGGCAGCAAGAATCAGTGGCAAGAAAAAGATTTTCTGAAATATTTCATGTTTTCAGTTGTTTTAATACCCAGCTTGTAAATGGCAGAAATTATCAACCTAACTGAACTCGAAAATTACTTTGAGCTAGAGCAGTAATTCACTCTTGCCTTTAAGTAAATAGCCTGTAATGACAGCTGTAACTCGCCTGAGTTGAAAGCAAAGGACAAATATGCGTTTTAGCATTCATTTCTAACTGTGTTTCAGGGAAGTGAAAATGTTCTTTTTGTTCTCTGCATCAGAGTATGCATAAAAAGGAGAAATATAGGAGGAACAATCAAATATAATACTGACAAATTAATGGAGGGGTTTAATCTTTTGGGGTTTGGTAGGGGTTACAACTCAGGTTACCACAATACATCTACTGGCACTCATTTCTTGAAGTGAGGGATTGGAATTTCTTGCAGAAAGCTGTTTCTGAATCCTCTGCCATTCACCAGAGTGATAATTTTTTAGCAAATCACTTTGCAAAACTGTGTCTGTTTCATACATACTTATGATTCTCTGCTACATGAAACAGGAGATGATTTTTTGTATTGTACTTGACAAGTAAAAATACATGACAAAAAAAAAACAAACCCAATGGATTATAGTACCATTTGGGGTCAAGTAAACAGAGAGGAAAAATCTTGAAGAAATAAATTCTTCCATGGCCTGTAGAAAGGGTAGAGAAGAGGTTGATCAAGGTCAAAAATTTTCCTAATGCCAATTAAGAACATTCTTTTGCAGAACCCTGATTATTTTTGTAATATACAAAAATATTTGTTTGTCTAAACTGACTAGTGAGATAAATAAATAATGTACATTGTTTGAGCATAATCCTACTACTGATTTTGTATAAGTGTAGCTTCATTTTTGCAGAGTTCTGTCAGCAGTGCAGTAGACTTCTCTCATTTAACAGTTTCTTTTTAATAGTTTCTCCCATTTGTGAGTTTGGGCACTAAAAGACTATTTTTTTGTTGCTCTTGGTAGCAAATTATTCCTCAGAAGTTATAGTTATAAACATTAATCAAATCCAGTGATTTTGATTTTATCATAAATTATCATTCTTTACTTTGCAACCCAGTTGTTAGATGTAATTTCAAATAATCAACACAGAAACATTATGATTACTTTTCTGTTTATTTTTTTCCAGAAAACCAATCAGAAGAAAAATCAGAAAGTGGCAGTGCTGGTGAGTACAGACGCTTTCTTTGAAGCACTTAAGAAATTACTTACTACTGCAGATTTTGAGTTTTGCTTCTTAAGGAATTGGTAGATTTTTAAAAAATTTAATTTTTGTTATATTTTGTAGAATATCATAACATTAAAAAATAACTTCATAAATTGTTTGTCTGCTGTGCCCAAAAGTTTAAATTATTAATATATTTTATTTAAAAGAAGGGGAATAAAATGGTGAGGGAGAGGTTTAGAAACATAATGTTCTTTGCAATGTTGTTTTAGATTTTTTATTTATTTTTCAACCCTTTTTTTGTCTTGATTTATTGTTTAAATAAATTTAGCTTAGTTTGAATTCTTTTCTTTTGGTTGAAAAGTTTGTAACACATTTCCAGATCTTTTGTTATTTGCTTCTAATTGCATAAACTAAGCAATCATAAAAATAGTCCATAAAAAATAGGATTATCTCTGATGCAGAGAGATTAAATAGTACTGGGTCTGGAGTGGCACTTGTTAAGTGGTAATGGAACAGACAGGAGATGGCTCATGCGAAAAATGTGAAAGAGTTTCAAAATCATACTCTTAAAAGCATTTCCTAAACATAAGTCTAATGCTAGTGGGTGTTTAAATGTCTTCTTTAAAGTACTTTTTGGACACTTAAACATGGAGGCATCTGCTTTTTCTAATATCTGACTTCTTTGAATTGTATTTCAGCATCAAGTATTGTCATAACTGTATAGTTTCTGTCTGGCTAGGAGTAGGGTTTGGGTTTGTTTTCTGTAGCAGGGAATTTTTTTGTAAAATGGAGATTCCTTCTATTACACTGGTCTAAGCATGTTAAAACACTGGTGTTAGGAATGTTACAGTCTGCAGACTTGTACTGAATCCAAGGTTGTTTTATAGCTTGCAATTCTTCTCAGTTAATTAGTAAAACCTGATCACTCTGATTCTGTGTGAATTGTGGTGCAGTTTTTAAGATAAGAAGGGCTACTTCCTAGAGATTGGTATTTTTTTACCACTTGAAAACTGAGACCCACTGCTGGGTAATGTCTTTGTGTAAATCAGAATAAGATTTTAACTGCTAAAATGAATCAGAATTTTGATATTTCCATTTAGTTGGTTTTTTAGTTGTAAGGGTTCACTCTTGTTTTGCTTCGCTTTTGTGGTTTATTTTCTTTTGGTTTGTGTTTGAATGGCGGAATTGTCTGCCCTTCACTCTTGGTGCCTCTTCCTTGTTCTGTGAATGTTTTGTAAGATGGCCACGTGTTTAGTTGTTTGTATTTTTGTTTCAGCCAGAAGAATGAGTTACTGTATGGTGTGAGCTGTTTAAATATGCTGACAAGATGAGTTCTAAATGCATTTGACGGAATCAAACTGGTTATGGATTCACTCTCTGAGTGATGGTAGTTGGTTACCCTGGGGCATGTAAAGGAAGACTCTCACTATCAGTTGCACTGTTTGCTTATTCACCTTTTTCTCAGAATCACTGTGGAACTCAGATGACCTTTTCCAAACTACCTCTCAATTAATTCAGGTTATTTAGTATGCAATTCTTCTGTTAATCTACTGTTTCTTGGCCTACATCAAGTACTTTTGAGGCAAAGATCATGTCTTTTATGTATTTATTTGGCATGTTAGCATGACAGTATCCTTTTGGATATTACTGTAATAAAAATATATAAGGTTTAATTCATAGTAAGTAAAGAAAGTAAATGAGATATGACATTCAGAAACCATTTGATTTACATCCTTAAAACATTTTTACATTGCTAAGGAGCTATCAAACTTTAGAATTTTTATCATAAATACTTAGTATTATGTATGACATTTTTAATCACATTTATTGTTGGAATAGTTCTAAAGCACCTAGAAAAGCCATGATAGTGTTGCTACTCTACATGATGCTGTTTGAGAGAGACTGTGAGTGATACTGGATCAGACCAAAGGTCATCTGGCTGGTGTCCTGTCCTCAGTGGTGGTCAGCAGCAGATGCCTTAAGGTGAGTGTAAGAATAGTGTAGGAGCACAATGGTACCTCCCAGAGATACTTCTCATAGGATCATAGGTTTCAAAGGGACCTTAAAAGCTCACCTAGTCCAACACCCCTGCCATGAACAGGGGCATCTTCGACTGAACAGACCCCTGTCCAACCTAACCTTGAATGTTTCCAGAGATAAGCATCTGCCTCCTCTCTGGGCAGCCTGTTCCAACTTCTTCCAGCCTTTAATGATTCACAGCTCAGGGAGTTCCAGAACCACAAGTGATGGTGTTTTACTTAACAGGATTTTATGGATTTTTCTTCTATGAAGTGTCCCTGTTGGTTCAGCCCATGTACAATCTTTAGTATCCATAACATCTCGAATGATGTTTGCAGTCAAAATATTCAGGAGTCAAGACATAGTGAGACAGATTTCCTTAAACTAAATTTGAGTTCCTTTTGCATAATTTTATAATTTTAGATCAGTTTTTCCATGCAGAAATCCTATTTGTTTAGAGCTTGTGATAAACAGTGCTTGGTGATTCAACTAGTGTTGTTTAGTGCCTGAAGGCTGGTTTATGCTAAAAGTGAAAGGAGCATAGCAAATGACACAGTATGCTAAAGGAAAAGAGAAATGAGGATTGGCTTTGCTTGGTCCTATATGAGGATGAGCAAGCGATTTAATTCCAAATATGTGTATATGGCTTTTGTTTGTTTATGGCATTACTTGCACCTACCTGAAAGTGCTGTCAGTGGTGACAGAAGCTGTGAAAACCAAGCATTTGTGCCAGTATAAAGTGTTACCTGCTCCCCCCCAAGAAAAATATGCAAAAGCTGTTGCTCTGAGCATGTGTAGTCTGCTGAGCATGATACAGTAAAGAAATGCATTCTCATGTAAGAGCAAATGCAATTAGATGCTGTCCTTGTGGAAGTGCATTGTATAGAAGCTGCATGGGCAGCAACTGAGTATATGATGTTGCCCAGGCTTTGAGCCTGTAGACAGACAATATAGGGTGAATTTAGTATTAAGATTTTACCAATTGTGAGTGTATGAGTGTGGCTGCAGACACAAATATACAACACTCAAACTGTTTGTAGATATCACTCCCTCAATTTCTTGATACTGTAGTAAAAAAAGGATTCGCATGTTGATTGTACATATGTTAGAGTATTTGAAATTCATTGTAAGTGTGAGGATAACCACTGAACTTCATGTGATAAAAACAGCATTTTTTTGGTAAAGACAGAGGCTTTTTATGGTATAACATGGGATAGTATAAAGCTGCTAAATGCACGTTTGATTTATCCTCTTTCAAACAGTTAACATATATTAATTAAACTTCACAAGAAAAACTAACTGAAAAATGATTGTCAGGAGGAATAAAACAGTAGGTTTTAATTTAAATACTAGCTTGCAAGTCAGTGTTGAAGATAATTTAGATGCAAATTCGTCCATTTTCAAGACACAGAAAGAGTTTTTGTCTTGAAAGTATAACTGGGTTTGTTGACAGATAAATATAACACAACTTAAAATACAAACTTCCCAGTAGCTTTCCAGGAGCCGTAATCCATGTGAGACTCCATTGGTAGCTGTTGAAATACACAAAGAAGCAATGATTCCTGCTTCAAGGCATATGTAGTCAAGGCCTATGGTACTGGTTATAATAAATATTGTGGAAGAACAGGGAAGGTGCAGTGGTAGAATAGCAAAATTATATGGATTTAATGTAGGTCAGCATTAACTGGACTTAAATTATTGTTGGGGGTTGAATTTGTTTTTTCGGGGGTTTTTTTTGTTTGTGGAATTTTTCCCCATTGGGTTGCCAAGGGAACTAATTGCTGGGTGCTTATGGGTGCTTGTCCAAGGCAGGAAAGGAAGGGGTGGGGGGCAGTTGCTCTCTGCTCCTGGCTCCGGCCTGCCTGCCTGCCTGCCTGCTGCTGCTGCTGCTGCTGCGGCTGCTGCGGAAAGGATTCTTGGTTTCTCCACTGGCTGCGGTCCTGAGAAAGTCTGCCATCATCAGCTCCTGAGCTCCAGAACAGCTGAGTCCATCTTCTCCTGCCCTGTGCGACCGACCCTGTCCTGCCGCCGCTGTTCCC
>VZUI01035169.1:0-28548 GCA_013401135.1 Cettia cetti | reverse complement strand
AAAAAAAAAAAAAAAAAAAAAAAAAAAAATCCCAGCTGCTGACTCCGTGCGCCGCAAACAAGGCGGCTGCAGCCCTCGCCCCCAGCCCCGCTCCCGCAGAGATGCTCCGGGTGTTGTCCGCAGAAATGCTGCCTTTTAAAACAAGGAGCGACCCGCGGGGAAAGAGCCTCCAGCCCTGCCCAGCTCCCCCCGCAGCCCCCCGCACCCTCCACCCGCTTTGGGGGGGCTGGCGGGGGGGAACCCCCTGCCCTGGCCCCCCCAAACCCCGCTGCGGAGAAAGGATGCTGCAGAGCTGGGTGCAGCTTTGCAGGGGGAGAAAAAAAAAAAAAAGGTATTAAAAAAAAAAAAGAAGTACCAATTTTGGCCGAGGCTTCGCTTTCTCTCCCCCCCACCCCCCTCACCCCCAGCACTGCTGGTTTCATGGCTACGCTACTGTAATTATGAATTCTTCTTCTTGCGACTCGCGTGTGTGCAGGGGCTGGGGGTGGCAGTGGCTGTGGCTGCGGCTGACATCACTGCAGTGGCGTGGGGCTGACAGCTCCCAGCGCTGCGCAGCCTGCAGTGGCTCCTCAGCTTTTTTTGCAGCCTCTCTGCTGACAGTTGTCAGGGAAAAGGAAGGGGGCCCCCAAATAATAATAATAATAATAATAATAATAATAATAATAATAATAATAATAATAATGAACCCCAAACCAAGCAACGAGCCCACCCCATCTCACCGCGTTCAAGGTGAATTTCAAGGAGAGGAGCGCGCTTTTTGTTTGTGGCAAGGTGCTGGTGGCGAGGAGCCCACGCCGTGGTTATCCACACATCTATATCCAGGGATAGCTCCACATTCCCAGCATCACCAGTCCCGGCCGAGCACCCTGTTAGACCCTGTAACCTTCTCAGGGCTCTGCACAGCCTAACCCGGGCTAAACCCCCGGCTCAAGCAGGCTCTGAAGGCAGGAAATCCTTTATTACTGGCCGGGTGATTTGGTGTCAAGGGCATGTGCCCGCTCCTGGGATCTCTCTGCACAAGCCGCAGCTCCTGAGATCATTCCAGCGCTGCACCGCGCTGCAGCGCACGTCTCTTCCTTCTATCCCTTCCCACTGCACGAACACAAACGCATCCCTTCTTTTCTCTTTCCCTTTTCCCCTCCCTAGTCAAGGCCTAGAAGTTGCTGAGAAAAACCCGCATGGAAGCGCGAGTAGGTGGTTGGTACCCCGAGTGTGTTCAGAGAGGGGCAGGAACGTCCAGCCCTGAGTGAGCACAAGAACTTTGGGCACATTGGGGGCCCAAAACACGTGGCTGGGAGTCTCTGGGAGCCTCTGCCCTTTCCCCTTAGTGCTGTCTCACAGTCCCACCGTTGTGTTCCCGTTGCCTTAATGACATTTCACTTAACGCATCAGATCAGAGGAGTTCTCAAGGAAATGCTAGAAATTAGCTGTCAAAAATGGTTCAGGAGAGCCACCAGCTCAGCCACAGAAATCTTTCCGCCTGCCCTTTATACCGTCACCCCCCTCAAAGCATGACACAATATTATTAGTTAAAAAAAAAAAAAACCCAAACCCTATTTACCCTGAGAGAGCAACTCCACCGTACACCTCCCTTGAGCCGTTTGCAATTCAAATAAGGCCTCTAACGGCGCAGATTTTAAGGTCTGGCTGACAGAAGCCAACAGCCAGAGCATCCCTCTGAGACTGCCACGCTTCCAACCGCAGCTGGAGCCACGGGGCCACATGAACATCCATCCCTGCCCCGCAGGCAGCTGCCCAGCAGGGACCAGGATGGGGTCATGGTGCCGCCTAAATCGTCCCCTCCTTGATTCCCTGCCTCAGAGATTTATGGAGGGCTGAGGTAGTTTATTTAAAAATAAATAGATGAGTTTCGTGGCAGGTTGGAGGTGAACGGTTGTAATTTCAATACTCCCCTGAAATGACTTCTGTGTGGTTTTTTATGAACATTTATTTTTTATCTCTCTCTAAGACCTTTCCTTTTGAGGAGCAGAAAGCACCTTGGGAGCCTGCATAAGCCCTGATCCCAGTGGCAATTTGAAGGAAGGAAATGCAATTCTCTCTCTAAGAGGGGAAACTGAGGATCAGGGCCTTGGGGAGATTTTGCCACCCATCCTTCACGGCTTCAAATGGAATGGACCCATGGATGAAAATTAGGGAGCAGCAGGGGGACACAGACCCAGAACAGGGCTTGCAGCCCTCAGGGCTGGGCAAAACTGCTTTGTCAAATGGACACGGGGATTTTCCGCCTGAATTTCAGCTCACACCGAGCTGGATGTCACATTACAAACCTGTGCTGGATTAAAGCTCAAAGAGCTCTTCCAGGGCCTTTTCCAGCTCACCCTCCTGCCTGCCACCCATCACGTTGGCCCAGGATATTTAAAGCCCGCTCGGAAATACATTACACTCCCTTAAAAACATAAATCCTCGGACTTAACCGGTGATCCATCCCCTCCCTGTGCACTGTTAGCACATTAAGAAATTAAACGATAAAACTCCCAAAGATCCGATTGACTGGGATGGCGCCGCTCCATATGGCACGGCATATGTGTCCGGCCCTCGGCCGGGATCGCCGGGATGCGCTCGGCCGGGCTGGGGTGGGAAAGGGGTTTTAAGGCAAATTCAGATGGATTTAGAGCTTTGCTTTTTTTTTTTTTTTTTTTTTTCCCTTCTCTCACGACATTTCGCTTCTCTGCTCCACCCCCAGCGCCAGAGGGAAAGCTGTGGAGGTGATGTATGTCCCTAAATAAGGATGCAGAGCCTGGCTTTGCTGGAGGAGGTCAGGTGAGGCTATTTAACGCTTTGCAGCCTCCTCAAAGGGTTTGGAAAACGATGCCAAACCCCCAAAGCCACCTCCCCACAGCCTGCTGGGGATGATGGCAGAGGTGATGCCGGGGGAACGGGTCCCTGCAGGTGGAGGGAAAAAGTCCCTTTCTTTCCCTACCTACTCCAGGATAAATCCCCTTGCAGCAAACAAAGGGCTCTGGGCCTCGCTGGGAGCTTTCCCCGAGTGACGACGCAGGGTTTCTAAAAGCCTTCAGAGGCTTTTTCTCTGCTTTGGTGGAATTTAAACCTTTCCTTTAATTTCTTTCTAGAGCTCACTTGAATTGTTAAGTGCTGGGAGGTGCGTGGGGAGCAAAGATGGCAGCTGGATTCATCCCTGTGCCTGGCACTGCGGGATGGTCGGGTGGACAGAGCCTGTACCACAAAACTTAGCTCTAAACATGACCTAAACCAGCTTAGCAGGGATATACATGGAGAAAGGGATTAACCCCCCTTGCTCCCCAGCCAGGAGCAACAAATCCCATTAACACCCCATCCCTGGGAGGGGAAACTCCGCTTCCTCTGGTCCCCAAAATAGGGACCTGCCACATTGAGTGAATTATTTATTTCAAATAAAGATCCCAGCCCGTGGCAATGTCTCCTGCAGAAGCTCCGTGGTGAGAATTAGGGATTTTTGTGGGAAGCTTCGGCATCACTGCGAACCAGCCTGGCCGTGTTATCCTGGTGCAACGCCTGCGCCGGCTGCTCACCTCCTAAATAGTTAATTCCTGGAGACTGTGAGAAGGTTAAATATGTATCAGGATCAGATGCAGTCACCTATAGCTCCCCTTTCTGCAGGATTTCTCAGGGTTACTCAGAGAACTGGGAGCAAAATTCGGTGAGAGGGGGATGAAAAATCTCCCTCTGCCTGAAAAACCCGGCTCTCCCCCAAGTAATTTGATTTAAAGCAGGGGAATTACTCACCGAGGTGATAGGTAGGAACCGTGCAAAATATAGTGGGGGGAAAAAGAAGCTGTTAGAGACAACAGCAGGAGAAGAACTCTGTTATCTATGGTAACAGTCTGGAGACTGATTTATCCAGTGTATAAATAGAGCGGGAGAGGCTTTCGCGCTGTAGACGCTCCGATGGGGAAGTGAGAGTTGATGTTACCCTCCCTTTCAGGTTCAGCTTGATAGAAAAAAAATCCCATTGATGCGGCAGCTCCACGGAGTGAGACATGGCACCAAATTCCAGAGGAAATGGGCCCAAACTTTCTCCCCTGGCCGCCGTGCCGGGTGCAGCCGTGGGATGTGATTCCAGCATCCCCCCCTTTCCCCACGTAGCCATTCCATCTTAATCAACATCCCAGCTCCCCCCAGAGCTGCCCTCTCCAAGCCCCCAAATATTATTGCTTTGTTTACTACTGGGTTTTATGGAGGATGAAAGCTGATGGACCAGATCCCTCTTCCAAGTACTTATTCCCTTCCACAATTTAAATAATATTGTTTCACCTACTGGCTGTAGAGACAAAAAAACCCCCAGCAAACAAAATATCCCAAATCTCTTGTAGTCAATGATTTATTTCTGAATTTTCCTCAAGAGAAAAAAAAAATCATCTAAAGGTCTTCAAGCTTCAGGCTTTAAAATGCATTGTATTTAAGTAAATTCTAAAGGAGCAAGCACAGGGAAAAGAGGGACAATGCAGTGTCGGGCTAGAGCCTTGTTCAGCATTTTGGGTAGTGTAACATATTTTAGGGGGTAAAACGTGGGGCTGGGAGGGAGATTTTAGGGCTTGTCTCAGTTATACCTGGAATGTTCATCTTTGGGAGCCACAAACTCCATTGTGCCGTTTGTCCCCCTTGTGTTTGGTGCCTCCATCATTTTAGGACAATTTACAAAACGGATTAAATCCCCAAAAGTCCCCTCGGCTTGCCGGGATTTGCTCTTTCTTTTCCAAGCTGCTCTGCCACAGCAGCAGCGGCCTTGAAATCCCATTGCTCCCGTTTTTCCTGCGACATCTCCCAGGGTGTGCATTCCCCTTTTGTTCCACGGGTCAGCAGAGAGCCCCGAATCAGGTAAAAGCCCTTTCCCAGTTCCCTTTTGTGCCGTATCCCACAATATCCACGTCTGCCTAGTGTGTGTTTCCACAACGCAGATTCCACTGGCATGGAGGAGCAGATGGCTCAGGTAGCAGATTTAAAGCTGTCCCAGCCCACCCCCAGGCCTGACCTATATCCAGGATGAGCGGATGGATGCCAGGAATACCTTTGCTTTCCCCTATGTCCATCATACATCTCTGGATTTTTTTTTTTCCCCTCCCATCAGCTGTCAAAAAAAATAAAAAAAGAAGGGAAAGGGTAAAAAAAAAAAAAAAAGAAAAAAAGCAATACCTTCCTGACTGATATTTACACAAGTAAATATTTTTTATGTATATACAGCCAGTATGAAATGATTTTTAATGAATTATCTGTGAGTGAAAACAGTTCTGTAAATCAGCAGGGCTGCAGGCAATTTTTACCATATGTCGGCTCGCATTTGTATCACGGAATTTGTTGTGGCGAGGACGAAATATCTGCTTTTCTTTCCTTTCTGATGTGCTAGAATTAGGATCTACATAACTCAGTGTGTTTAAGCAGGAATATTGTCTGGTTTTATTGGACTATTATTAATGCAAAGGCGGCCGTTCCCTATTCGGCTCTGCACACTCAGCCAGCGAAAGCTGCACGGGAGCAGGGAGAAGCCTGAATTACATTAAAAATCCCTCTTTTTCCCCCAAAAAGCTTCCTTCAAAACCTTCCTCCAGCAGGTTTCCAAGAGTAAATCTGCAACTCGCACAGCAAAAAGGAATATCTGTAAAATATAAGCTGTGCTTTGCTCTGCACATCCATCCTCCCTTCCCCTTCCGTAAAATAACATCTGAATTCCTAATGGCAATAAGGATGAATTACTTAATGTATGGAGGGGGGGCTCAGGCTAAAAACACATCCCAGGATAATGCTGGGCTTTAACAGCACTATATTTACCCCTAAAACAAGTGGGTGAAACAGAAACCAGAGCCCCAAAATGAGGGATTGCCATCGTAACACCCCGCAAAATGCAGGTGAAAACTTCAGCCTGATTCAAAGTAGGAATAAATTGAATAAATTGCTCCTAAATTCAGGTTCAAAACCAAGATGAAAAGTAAGGGATGGGGGTGGGGGGAGGAAGTTTAACACAGAACCAAACCAAAATTGCTATGGATATCACATATTCCCGCGTTCTGGGGATTTTATTTTGGAGCTGTTAACACTGAGGAAATGTTTGAATTATATTTTATAAAATACTGTCGCAGGGGAGATCTCCAGCCTGATTCTCCATCGTTTATCCAGGGCTGAACGGGGAGGCGGGGGGATGTCAGCCAGGTTGCACTGATGCCGGGAGGGAGGGAAGGCCTCTGGGAAGAGTGGTCCTGGATCTGCACCCCGAACAAAAAGAGGTCACTCCTGTTTGTATCCGGGTCCTGCACATCCAGGGATTTGCCGCTGGCTTCAACGGGAACAGGATGCTTTTCCTTTTGCCCACGGGAATATTCCTGGATGCTGCCTCAAGCAGGGGGGAAGGGAGAGAGGTTGAATTTTTTTTTTCCCCCCCAGAGAGAATAAAAATCGTAAATAACAAAATACTTTAAAAATCCCAATTCTTGCCTTCCTGCCCCCGTTTTCACCCCCTCCCCTCTCCCTCTCTGCCAGGCCAGGACGCAGCCGCGAGCCAGAGGACGGCAGTGATTCTGTAATGACGTAATGCTGAGATGGAAAATGTCATAACCATTTGTCACCAAACGCCCCGTGCACCCAGATGAAGCAAACAGTGTGAGACTGACAGGGCTGATGAAAAACAGCACTTAAGCTAATTTTTTTCTCCTGCTAAACTCCGTTGTGCACTATGCAAATCTGATTGCGAAAGTGGGACATTATCAACACTTTAACGCTAGTTAACTTTGGGAGATGATACTCAGAGCAATCAACATAAACTTAGCATACAGTAACTTAAATAACAAAAAATGTTTCTCTGCTGCTGCTCCGGTGCTGGCATTTGGATCCAGGCATGTGATGGATTGTGCCGTGCCTGGGAACAAATTAAAAATACAGCGCCTCACATCACTGGTGGCAGCAGCAGAGAGGAATGGGGATTAAACCAGAATAACAATAATGGCAATTAGACACCAACCTGGCCTGAATCATCTCTGCCCCGTGAGCAGGTATTGATTATTAATAGGCTCATATTTGCTTGGACCCCATCCTTCATCCCTCTGGTTCCCACACCAGCCAGAACCGACCCGCTCCTGATGAATCTGCATTCCAGCAGCTCTGAAATTTATCAAACTCCTCAAAATACTCTTTTTTCCCCCTGCTTAACGTCCAGTTCCTAACGCCTGTGAGAACTGCAGCTTTCCTCTCCTTTTTCTCCTGGAAAATAAATTTCTCTTTATCCCTCAGCGAAGTGCATTGCGAACCCTAAAGGTCACCCTCCCAAAGAAAGGAAGGATAACCTGCAATTTGTTATTTTTAAAAGCTCACAGCGGTGGGAGAGGTGGAGTGAGCTGAACTGATGGAGAGGAGAGGACGTGTCTCCCTCGTTAGCATTCCCCCCGTTCCCCCGCAGCAACGGGGAACGATAATAACACCTTAATATCTCCCAGCAGGGCTCAAAGGAGCTGGAAAAATAGGATTTAGGGTGTGAGCCGGGACGGAAAACAACAACAAAAAAACCCCACAGCCCGCGCTGCAGCTGGAAAGTTGAAGCTGGATTTTGTGTCGTGGTGGTATTGATTGGGATGTTAACAAACCCGGGGCGAGCGGAGCAGAGGGAGGTTGGATCCCAGCCAGCTCCTGCTGCTGGCCCAGGTCTGGAATGATGCCTGCTCTGATCGGCAACAACCACTTCCCCAGCCCAGGTCTGCCCAGGGTTTCTCCTAAAAATGTTAATTAAGGCTCCCACGCTGAGTAAATTACAGGGAATTAGCTCTATTTTGCATATGCAGAATTAAGGTGTGAGGAGAAGCACCTGGATGAGGGTGGCCCGGGGAGTCCACCAAGAATTGAGCTCCTTGTTCACAGTCTGAGCCCTCTGCTGTGGTTGGAGCCTCATCTGGTCTTCTCCTGAGCTCATCATACCCAGTTCATTAACAAAACACAGGAATTCACAGTAATTATTAGAGAATCACAGGATCATGGAGTATCCTGAGTGGGAAGGGACTCATGGGAATCATTGAATCCAACTCCTGGCCCTGCACAGACACCCCAACCATCCCACCCTGTGCCAAGACAAAGGTTAATGGGTTTAGTTTCCAAAAATGGACTCACTCAGATTGCCCAATCTTGTCCATTTCCAGAAGTTCTCCCATTTCCATGTGCAGAAGATGCCAGTCAGTTCTATCCCCATTCCCGCTCTCAGCATTTTCTGCAGCTGAGTTAGGTGTTTATAGGTGGTATTTCAGGCACAATTAGACTCTGCTTTTATTTGTTAAGACTTTTCCCATTACAGTCCAAATCCCAGAGGTGAATTTTTCCTATCACCTCCCAAACTGCAAATTCCAGCTCTGTGGAGAAAATGTTCTTTCCCAAAAAGCAAAAACCACTGTCCATTTATGGGGTATCCCTGGCTGAGCCCTTCATCTGTGACCTCCATTTGTTGGGACTGGCAGAAAAAACAATGGCACCTTGTCCAAAATTCAGGAGACACGACAATACTTACAGAGAGATAAGTAGAGCACCAGTCTACCATGGCCAAGGAAATAATTATAGCCAAGGAAACATCTTCCATCTTGGGATGGCTGGCTGCAGAGATGCACTAAAGTGCAGGGATTTTCTCCTTTTGGAAGTTATGGAAGGCATTTTATGGGTGAAGAAACCAAGAAGGATTCTGCTGGACTGGGTTTGACACCAGCTTCATGGAGGATGGGCAAAGTTTGCTGCTGACAGGATCCCACCAGAGAGCACAGAAAACCCTTCTTAGGCAATTCTTCATGGCCTAATTGATTAAAAAACAGCAAAATGTGCTTCAGCTCTTTGATAGAGTGAAAGAACAAGGCTTACACAACACCCAGGTCTCCCTGCTCATGGTGAGGTGGGATTCACCCCTTCAAACTTCAGGAATGTTGTTGCCCAGTGCCAAAATCTGCTCCAAGGTGTCTCTGAACCAGCAGCAATTTGGGGCCACCAAGGGAAGGCTGAGACTGCACATGCACCCTAGGGTGACAGCTCCCCCACCCCAAAGACAAGGCCTCATAGCCAAGGAAAGAGAATCTGGAACTGGTTTATTTATTACTGCAATTTATCAATCCCTGGAAGTGTCCAGGGCCAGGCTGGACAGGACTTGGAGCAACCTGGACTAGTGGAAGGTGTCCCTGCCCATGGCAGGGGGTTGGAAGAGGATGAGGTTTAAGGTTCCTTCCCACCCAAACTGTTCCATGATTCATGGCAAGTTGGATCTGGATCAGCAGTGCCCTGGCAGCCAGGAGGGACATCCCAGCAGGGAGAGGGAGAAGGAGGGAAATTGTCCCCCTCTGTTCTGCACTGAATACTGTGAGCAGTTTTGGGCACTGCAAAATAAGAACAACCTAAAGCTGTCAGAGAGCATCCAAAATAGGCTACAGAGATGGTGAAGGACCTTGAGGGGAAGCCTTATGAGGAGCAGCTGAGGTCATTTGGTTTGTTCAGCCTGGAGAAGAAGAGACTGAGGTCAGACCTCACTGGGGGCTGCAGCTCCTCCTGAGGGACAGCTCCAGTTTCTGCTCCCTGTGAGCAGGGACAGGGCCCAGGGAATGGCTGGAGCTGTGTCTGGGAAGGTTTAGGTGGGATATCAGGGAAAGATTCTTTCCCCAGAGGGTGGCTGAGCACTGGAGCAGCTCCCCAAGGAACGGGCATGGCCCCAAGGCTGCCAGAGCTCCAGGAGCATTTGGACAGCTCCCAGGGGTGCACAGGCTGGGATTGTTGGGGTGTCCTGGACAGAGCCTGGAGCTGGACTGGATGATCCTGGTGGGTCCCTTCCAACTCAGGACAGTGTGTGATTCTGTGACCCTGGGAATTAACTGGAGACCTTCTCCCCATGGCAGGAAACCTTCTCCTGTTCCTGTGGCAGCTCAGGAGGGGAGCTGAGGTCAGGCAGCACAGAGCTCTCCTCGTTCTCACCCAGAGCAAAGGCACTCAGGCACTGAATTTCTGAAGCTGTAACAAGCCCAGTCCTGGTCCCCAGCTGCCTCTCATGGCCATCAGCAAGTCCTGGAGTGAGAGCATAAATGCACTTGTTCCGCCTCTCTAAGTGCAAGGAAACTGTCTCAACAAAGAGGATGAAATATTTCTTGTGGCTTTCTGTAAGTGAAGGCAGAGAAAGCGAGGCAGACAGCAGCTACTTGAACCACTCCACCCAGAGAGTGGCAGCCTACAAGAGCTTTGTGGGAATGCTGGGACAAGGCTTTTCTGCCACAGATGAACCTGCTGCTGCTTTGTCATCTCTGCCCAGGTTCCCTTTTCTGCTCTTCCAGCTGTTGGTTTCATAATAAAATAGTAGTCAGGTCTGTGAGGGATGAGGGATGAGAACAGTCCCCCAGGGCCTCTTGTCCTGCTCTCCATCCTATCCCTGAAATCCATGTTGCTTCCACAGTGGATTTTTGCATTGCCAGGGGCAGTGGGATGCAGGGCACCACCACTGCTAACCTCAAAAATCAGAAATTGTGCTGTTGGGACTGCCTTGAACCTCATTTTAAACAGGCAGAGGTTTGGGCAGGATGGGGTTGTTCTCCACCAAGTGATGTCCACCCCAAAGAACCTGTTCAAAGCCCCCTCCTGCACTTGGAACAGAGGCCAAGAAAATGTCCCCATTGCTGTCACATCACCTCAAATCACTGCTGGGTTTTTTGTCACTTTGAACAACCAGGATCTGCTCTCATCCTGTGTTTTATACACGGTCAGCAAGAGCCAATCTCTTTCATAACAGGAGCACATCCAATTAAACTGGCAAACAATATTACATTTTCCTATTACTTTGTGTAGAACATCCTTTCTGGTAAAGAGAAGCCCAGAGGTTATAGAAATTTTAGGGATTTCTTTTTCAGACTCCTACATGGCTGAATCTGTGATCTCAATTTGAATTAGCTGGGACCTGCTGTTGGGGCTGTTTGTTGTTAGATGTCACCAGTGATGGTGTTGCCAGAGAGGCTGGAACATAATAGACTCAAAAGGACCTGAGGTCAAGGGCAATGAAGTTTAAAATACAATCTCTTCTTGCTTGGAGATATTTTTGCACATGTATATCCTGAACAGAAAATTCAGGAGAATACTGCTTTCAAGTGCAGTCTGAATGAAGTCACAGGGAAAAAGGCAATATATTTTGTAATGAATTCGTTTAAACAACTCAGTGATATTGTTGATTTGCTGCTCCCTGGATTGTAATTTATTAGAAATTGCTTCTGATGTTTACAGGATGCATAAAGAGCAGTTCAATGTAAATAAGGAGCTGCTGTATGGTTAAGTGTCCCTTCTGGTGAATTAAATAACTTTGTGAAAAGACTCCTTGTGTGTATTTATTCCACTTCCTACTTCAATGTCATCTTGGCTCAGTTAACTAGAGGAGAAAAATCAAATTGCAGGGGAGCATTTCCCCATTTTTGACAAAACCATATTTTGATATGGCTTGGAGACCCCCAAACTGTGTCCTCTGGTGCTCTCCTCACCCCCTTAGCCTGACTACCCCAGGGACAATTTTAGGGGCAAGATGCCACCATGTGAGGCAGAAATGGTCCTTCCCCTCCTTCCCTCACTGTGCCAGGGCCAGAGAGTTGAATCCAGCACACAAAAACTGTTGCCAAACCAGGGAGCAGGAAGCCTCCTCAAGACAGAGCTTGGGATGCTACTCAAGACTCACCTTTTTGGCTGAGGGATTTGCTTCATGTGGAGCTTGCTGCCCACGTAGGAATAAATCTGAAAATCTGTACACAATCATCTCCAATGCATCAGGCAAATCTTGCATAGTCAGGGCTAAAAAGCAGGAATTGTAACACATGGATTCCTTAAAGCATCTGAAAAAGGAATGTCAGGATCTATCCCAGAGCCATGACTTTTTCCAGAGTGCCTAAAGAGGGTTATACAGTCATAATTTAGCTGGATTGAACAGTCTAATCTGAGATTTACAGGACTGGCAATGACCTCTTCCCTGCTAATCGATTCTTGAGGTGCAAGAAGGAGCCTGGGAATGCTCAGCCTTGGTGTGAAGTGCATCAGTTCTTCCTGACAGGATTATTCCTCCATCAGTTGTTTGTTGATCATGATTTCACCATCACAGACAGCCCAACAGAGCAGATCTGTTTGTTTAACCAATGTGCAGCCAAACTTTGAATACCAGCACTTACTTCTACCATTAAGCAGCCCTCCTCTAATGCAGAAACATCTCTAAGTCCCCAGCCAGGTTTTATTCCACAGCATCCCATGTTTTCTCCCAGCACTGGTGCCAGCTGGGCTGGCTTGCTGTACAGGGGGATCACCCTTCTCTTGGCACCAAGGCTCAGTACTCTGTAAATCCCTCACAGTCTTCAAAACATAGATTCTTTTGACTCATTCTCCAGTGTCACCCCAATATTCCAGAAAGTCCTTTAGGAAACACAAAATGACTCCTCCTTCAGAGCAGCATATGATTAACTTTATCCTTGTGCTTTGCTTTCCCTGAAGGATTTGGGCACATATAGAAGATAAATTTGCTGGGGCTGCTCTTGCAGTCACAGAATGATGGAATGGTTTGGGTTGGAAGGGATGTCAAGATGATCTCCTTCTACCTTGTGCCATAGGCAGGGACAACTTCCACTGTCCCAAATTGCTCTGAGCCCTGTCTAACCTGGACTTGGGCACTTCCAGAGATGGGGCAGCCCTGGCTTCTTCTTCCCACAGCCATGTCCTGTGCCTTGTGGTACTTCGGCCAGTGGGAAGAAGATGGAGCTGGGGGAAAAAAAATGTTTGGCTAAAATGGGGGTAAATGATGTAAACCTAAACTAAAAGAGGGGAGATTCAAACTAGAGTGAAGAAAGAAATTTTTTTATAATGAGGGTGTGGAGGCCCTGGCACAGGTTTCCCAGAGAAGCTGTGGCTGCCCCTGGATCCCTGGAAGTGTCCAAGGCCAGGCTGGACAGGGCTTGGAACAATGTGGGATAGCAGAAGGTGTCCCTGTCCGTGGCAGGGGGTGGGACTGGATGGTTTTTAAGATCCCTTCACACCCAAACCATTCTGTGATTCTATGGTTCTATGAAAATGAAATACCTTCTTTTTCTTCCTCTACCATGCTCTGTGACCGTATGCCAAGTTTGGCTGTCAGAATTCAATCACCAGTGCTGGTTCCTGAAGCAGAAGAGACTTTTAACTTATTCTTCTTCCTGTATCCAGGCAAAAGCTGCTTGTGACACAAACTGAGTTAGAATTAACTCAATCATATGTTGATTTTTTTCCTGAGCAGAAGCACGATGTTCCCTAGGTTTGATCTTGCAGGATGCTGGATGCTCTGGCCCTGCTCTGTGATCCACGATCAGCATCCATGCATGGTCACTTGTAGCACGTCTGGAAGGCATTTGCAATGTGCATTTGAATTCTGTAAAACATGTGCTGTGCTGTTGACATGAAGGAGTTTGTTCCAGTGTCAGCACTGGGTCACAATCTAGAATCAGAATGTTTGGGTTGGAAGGGACCTTGAATATCACCTCATTCCAACCCTCTGCCAAGGGCAGGGACAACTTCCACTATCCCAGGTTGCTCTGGATGGGGAGATGCATTTGGACCTTTTTTCTCCAGGTCCTCATGCTCAGTCCTGCTAATGGAGCCACATTTAATGGCAAAAGGCACTTTTTTACAGTTCAAATGCTTTTAGACTTGGCTTTCCTGGATTTTGGTGGGACAGGAGAATAAAGCAGCAAGGAAATTAGAGAGGGAGGAAGCTCATTAGTGGATGGAGCGCTCCTGCTCTCTCCTTCCTTCTGAAGCCTGATGAATGTCACAAACAGGAGCAGAAATTCAGGAATCAGCTCTGGGAGGGCTGTGATTACCTCGGAATTCTGCTGGGATCCTGCCATCCCACAGCTGAGCTGTGGCCCCGTGGAGCACAGACCTGCAAATGAAGCCCCCCCTGCCACGCTGGGCTGGCTCAGCTGAGCTCAGTGTGCCAGCAGGCAGCAGAGCCAGTTTAATATTTATAACCTGATTTGACCACTTAATATATTCAGCCTATTTTTAAGCTGCCTTGCTCTGCACAGAGGGACAGCTCACATCACATGGAAGGTTCCTGGCTCCTGGAGGCACCTGGGGGAGCTTTGCAGGTGATGGTCACACTTAAAAGAGAAGGTTTCCACCCTTGCTTTGGTTTTCCAGCAGTGGGAGAGAGCTGGTGTTGGGTTATGGATTAGGATACCTGGGAATAGCCTTGGCCAGGTGGGATTGGCTGTAATTGCGTCAGGAATGTTCTCCTAAATTTGCTCTGGTTTATGCTATCCTGGAAAATGCTCCTGCTGGTGCTTTAGGAAGAAATTCTGGAAGCAGTTCCCAACCACTGGTCAGTTTATTTACACAACGAAGGATTCAGATAATGAGAAAACACCACTGTGAGGCCAAATAAGCATCAAATCAAACTTTTAAAGCACACAAACTCGTTGTAATTCAGGTCCTAGTGAGAGATCAGAAGGTAAATCTATAGCAAGAGGAGCTGAAACCAGTCTTGTTTGGATTATGTGATTAGAAGTTTGACTATTTTCTGTATCACTAATCTGAAAAAGTAAGCAATGTCAGCAGAAAATTAAGCAATGTGGGAGGAAAATTTGGTGAATATTTTGGGGTTTATTTCTGGAAATGAATTGTTGGCTGAAACAGGGAAATTCAAGCAGTTTATGTTTCATTTCTGCTGCACACAGAGCTGGGAGGAACAGTGGCTTTTGGGGAGGGAGTTTGCAAGGGCCATAACACTTAAATGCTGTTGTCTCCAAACAGAGATTTATTTTTTTTTAAAAAATAAAATTTTGCAGGTTTGAGAATTATTCATTAACAAGCGTATGGAAGACAAGTGGCTGGTGATGAGGAACTAAACTTTATGTCTCCAACCCAGCCTCACCTAGGTGAAATGTGTGCCCACCCAGGTGCCTGTGAGTTATCTGAAATGTAAATAAAATATCCCCACCTGCCCACACAGTGAATGTGAGGGTGAGCCCAGTGTGTGACATGCCCAAATTTGGGGTTAAACCAGATGTGGGCCGAGATCTCCTGGCTTTCTGTCTCATCACTCATCCCAGAGCAGGAAGAAAAAGGTGAGGTTTGGAGGTTGCTTTTCAAATGAGAACTCATCCCATTTTCCTCTCCATGGTGAAGGTGTGCTGAAGTCAGCCCCCTCCAGTTTTGAGGGAAAGCTGGTGCAACGGGAATTGGGATAATCCAAAAAGTTGGATCTATCTCTAAAAGTACTAAGAGGCCAGGATGGGTTTTGAGACCAGGTCCTCAATTCTTTCCCATCTCAGTACCACTAAAGCAGCCTCAGAATGACTGTGCAGGATCCAGCCCTGCCCTGATCTCCCCAGAGGTGCAGAGGCCTCTCAGGACAAACCCTGTGAGTGACTGTGCTGAGGAAGGGCTGAAGAAGAGACAGGGGAATTTAGGCTTTATTTCAGGAGTAATATTCCAATGCGTCATTTCCAGAAAAAATGGAGCTGCCCAAGGGCCAGCGACTTCCTCAGCAACCCAGGTGAAGCTCTGGGCAGGGTTTGGAGGGTGTCAGACAAACTTTTAGAATAGAAATCTCTGTAATAGGATTAAGGGGTGCCAGCCAGCTTGGGGGAAAGTCTTGGAGAGATTAGGGGAGGCATTGGGAGGAAGGATTAGCGGGAGATACAACAAAAACAGAGCCCAGGAGGGTGCACTCAGTGCTGAGGATGAGTGGTGCCACGTGCCACACACACTCAGGGTTAGCCACTCTCTCCTGGCAGCCTGGACTCACTTCCCAGTGCCAGAGGGCAGAGTTAGATGGGATATTGGGAAGGAATTCTTGGCTGTGAGGATGGTGAGGCTCTGGCACAGGTTGCCCAGAGAGGTGGCAGATGCTCCATCCCTGGCAGTGTCCAAAGCCAGGCTGGACAGGGCTTGGAGCAAGATGGGATGGTGGAAGGTGTCCCTGCCCATGGCAGGGGGGTTGGTTTAAAGGGTCCTTTCAACCCAAACTCTTCTATGATTTTCCAATGCACTTTCCATGTTACTGCAGGCTCTGTATGGTTATGAAAACAGAATCATGGAAAGTTCTGGGTTGGAATGGACCTCAAAGCCCATCCCATCCCCTGCTCTGAGCAGGGACACCTTCCACCATCCCAGGTTGCTCCAAGCTCCATCCAGCCTGGCTTTGGACACTTCTAGGGATGGAGCAGCCACAGCTTCTCTGGGAAACCTGTGCCAGGGCCTCACCACCCTCACAGGCAAGAATTCCTTACCAATATCCCATCTAACCTTGCCCTCTGGCAGTGGGAAGCCATTCCCCCTTGTCCTGCCTCAAACTTCAGACATATTCCAAATACCAATACAGCAAACCAGAAGAGAACAGAAGTGGACGAGGTTCACATCTCTTAACGACCTTAAAAACCTTCTTAAAGGTCTGAAATCGATTTTTTTTTTTTTCTGGTATAGACCCACTCCTTTGGAACCTTCTCTTGGCATAAACTTGTTCTGATACAATCTAACATCTGAAATAAACCTGCAGTTGAGGTAATCCTTTTGATCCCAGTCTCATAAAACTCCAAGTACCATCTCCACCTGGAATAACTGTGTTGTTTTATTCCACCTCTGGCTGCAGCAGAGGATCTTAGGGACCTTTTTTACAGGGCTGAACACTATTTCCCACCTTCCCAGCGCTCCTGTTGTGAGCCTTGAAGGTTGTTCTGACACTTCACTCTCCTCTCAAGAAAAAAACAGGCTACAAGATCTTCCCAAACAGCCTCTTCATGTTAAAAAAATATATTTCTTCACTTCATTCCCTTGAAACATGGCAGGTAAAGTACTTTCACCTGTTTACTCAAGTGTGTATCATATTATCTGTACCAACATTATCGTATCACTCACATGAGTGGAACCTGGATCCATCCCACTCCTGGAATGTGCTGTGACAAATTCCTCCTCCATGGGATAGAGAGGCCAAGGAGGAGAGGTGCCATGCTGGACCTGTTCCCATCAAAAAGGAGGGGCTGGTGGGGAATGTGAAGCTCAAGGGCAGCCTGGGCTGCTGGGACCATGGAATGGTGGAGCTGGAGACCCCTGGGGCAGTGAGGAGGGTGCAGAGCAAGCACATCGCCTTGGGCTTCAGGAGAGCAAATTTCAGTCTTTTCAGGGATCTTTTTGGTTCAGTCCCATGGGATAATGCCCAGGAGGGAAGAGGAGCCCAAGAAAGCTGGTTGATATTCCAGGATCACCTCATCCAATCTCTGTTCCCATTGTTTTCTGCTTCAGGCCATTATTTACAAATTGGATACAAGACCTAAACTTCATGTCCTTGAGGATCAGTGTTCATCTTACAGTAAGGTCTGTCAGAAATAGGGAATTTAAAGTGTTTTGGAGCCCAGAAATCATCATCAGCATGACTTTGGAATGGTTTTGGCCTGGGATAAGTTTTGCTGAGGTAAGGGGCTCTGAAGATGTCCCTGCCCATGTCAGGGGGGTTGGATTAGATGGCCTTAAAGGTCCCTTCCACCCCAAACCATTCTGTGATTGGATGTTTTTGTGGAATAGTTCTCAAACCCAGATTAGGGACAGATCCTGGCGCTGTTCAATTTACCAGGACAAATGTCCTGGAATGCCAGCCTGTTATTGGAGAAGCCATCTTCCAGTGCTGTTGGGTATTTATTGCATCATGGGCTTCATCTGCATTTCCTAAAGCTGTGCAGTGAGAAAGTTGCAATCGGAGTCTTGGAATTTAATTTAGTGGCTGCCTGGTTGTTGGGCAATTCTTCTGCCTATGGTGTGCCAGACATAATCACATTCCACCAGAGGCAGAATTAGGCAGTGTGTGCTGCATTGCTAAGTGCAGCACAGGCCCACTGGCCTTCCCTGGGCTTCTTGTTTTGCTGATTTTTTTTTGTTTGTTTATTTTTTCCATGACACATGTAAATATTGACTATTGGGTCTCTTGTCTGTGGACCTTGGAGTGCTGAGTTATGATGGTAAAAGGGGTTGGGAAAAGAAACGGTGAAAATGCCGAGATGGAAAGGCCAAGAAGTGGTTTAGGTGAGATATAATGGTGAAATAAAATAAAATAAAATAATAAAAAATAAAATAACAGACAAGCTCAGCCTTGTAATTGTCATGTTGTTAATAATAAATATTGTGCCAGGACTGGGAGAGGTGCTGATGTTGGGATTGAGTCTGGAGCAGAAACAAAGCAATTTTGTCTGTCCATGTGCACAATGGTCACTTTGCCTGTACTCCTGAGATAAGATCACCTTCAGGGGATGTGGCAGCCGTGGTAGAAGGGGGACAGTCACCTCCTCTGGCTGTGCTGGCTCTTGCATAGCTGGGCTCCCTGCCCAGTTCCCATCAGCTTGGGGCAGTGCTGAATTCACATCTCTCTGCACCCACTTCTGCTGAAAACCCCACAGCAACCCCAAGCAGCACAAAGTGAAGTTTGAAGCACAAGGAAAACCCACATATTGAAACTGTTTATGCTCTTAAATATGGAGCTGTAAGCTGTAATAGATAAAACTGAAGGATTAAAAGGAACCCCCACAGAACCAGATACATTCAACACAAATGCCTTTGAAAGAAGGTGGCGTTGGGCCAGTGTCAAATCACAACAGAAAGTAATCTAAAATAACAATTAATTCATGGACATCCCTATCAAAGCTTAAATTTATTAATAACCACTGAAATGCTGAAGGTACAACCAACAGCAGCATTTAAGTCATGGCTATTCGTGAGCTGCTGCTGGAGAGCCCATCCCAGGTGAGGGGGAAGAGCTGATACAGGTTCTGACCAAAAAATTAATATTATGAGGACGCAAACAGCGTTATTCTGCCAGGCCACTGATGTCAGCACTGCAACACCACGTGGAGATGCTCCCAGCTGGAGGGATGCTGGGAAGTTTGTGGAAGATGCCCAGATCCCTTGGAGAAGCTCAGCTGTGGTCCCTCAGCTGCCGCCTGCGCCTGCCAATGGTCCTCAGTTGACTTTATCTCCTGGCTTCACCTTCCAGTGCTTCCCTGTCCTCTTTTGCTCCCTGTTGGAAGCCCTTTCCTGCTGGCAGATTGATGGTGTTCCAGGGGGTGTCCCCAGTGGCCGTGCTGCCATCTGTCCCCCTCCTGCCAGCACAATCCAGAGGCAGGGATGGGCTCCCTGAGCTCTTCCAGGGGTCAGGTTTTCCCTCCTATCACTGCTGAGGGGAGCAAATATCTCTTGGTGGGATGCAAGCACCTCAAAACTCTGCCCAAGAATGGGACAGACAGTGCTCTGCCCAGTGAAAACAAAATGAGGCTGCCCCTTTGCTGTAGGGTTTGCTCCAATCTGTCACAAAAATAACTTATTCCAAGGCAAGCTGGTCCCGGGAGGGAGCAGAAGTCCTGGTTGCTCTTCTGGCTTCATCTTTTATCCATCCCTGTGGCTTTTCCCTCCCCTGCCTGCTGCTAATCAGCATTCCTTGCAAAGAGCAGCTGCTAATCTGCAGCAGGAGTTGGTGTGTGCAGGGTGTGGGGAGGAGGTCGGGTGGTGAAGGGACACCCTTCCAGCAGCTCCTGCTGCAGCAGCACCAAAACACCCCTTTCCCAAAGCCACTGTGGCCAAAAAGGATCCAACCTCGTGTACCCACAAAGGAAAAGCTGATTTGTAGTACTTGCATTTTATTGAGAGGGAAAAAAAAATGTTTGTCTGTGTGTGTGTGTGTTTGTGTGCGTGCCTGTGTGTGTATATAAATACATATATATATTTTCCTCTCTGAAACAACTTGCTTCCCTTTGGGAATAAAGGGGATCTTTAAAAATGCAAAAATTCCTTCCAGACAGTTTGTCATGTCTTACTAGAAACAGCCGACCCTATTAGCAATTTAAATGATGCCTCCCATTAGCATAATTTTTAATGAAGCAGAGCACGTGTTCCACATTTGTGTTTCTGACGTGGTGGGGAGGAAGCACTCGGACACTCAATGAGCGTCAGGAGAAATTGGCTCTGAGAGGATCAGAGGGATAAGGCACGTGGGATTCCTGGCCAGGACTTTATTTGGGATGTTTTTCTGCAAGAGGTTTCGCCATAAAGTAATTTTCATAAAAACCCAGAATAGTTTGTAATGGACCTTAGAGTTCATTCAGTGCCATTCCCTGCCTTGGGCAGGGACACTTTCCACTATTCCAGGTTGATCCAAGCCCCATCCAACCTGGCCTTGGACACTTCCAGGGATCCAGGGGCAGCCACAGCTTCTCTGGGCAACCTGTTCCACCACCCACATAGTGACGAATTTCTTCTTAATTTCTAATATCTTCCCAAAATTTTATGTATTGTTCAATGGAAAACATTCACTGACAAAAGACCATAGGAATAAACCACCAACCTAGTGGAATATTTTTAAGATTCAGAAAAGTTTGCAAAGTGCCACTGTTGGATGTGCACAGGCAAACTGTGGTTTTCATTTATATATTTTTTTCCCTCCAAAAAAAATGTTGGGAATAGCAGGGCTTTTCTTCCCCGTTGTCATTCATAAAATCTTCAAAAGCTTTTAATCATGATCCAGAATCTTCCTCAGGCTGTTGCCCTATGAGCTAGGCTATGGCTCCCACCTGGAAGTCCAAAAGGCTTTAGCAAACCTCAAGTGACTGATGGCAGTTAAGTGCTAAATAGAATCACTTTGATATCCCAGATGTGTTGTTATTATTATTATTCCAAATTTTTATTTGCTTTACAGTACCTCCGTGACAGAACATGGGAAGTGAATGCCAAAGGATTTTCAATATGATAAAACATCTGATAAAATAGGATGGGGGTTGGACTTCATCGCTGAAAATTTACATGGTTTTCCTAAAATGAAACAATTACTGATTTCTTCTGTCCTTTACCCTGTTTTTCCTTGTTTTTCCCATTTTTCCCTACTTTGCATTATGCCAGGTCCTCGTGCACGAGCCATTTGCAACGTTAGAAGGGAAATTGTGCGTGGGTGTGAAATCTTGTGTGCACACATGTTCCACATTTTGTTTGCTTAAAAGCCCGTGCAAAGCTTCTAGTTTGTTTTTCTTTTATTTTCCCCCCCCCTCCCCTTTTCCTAATGGGAAAACACTCCTGGGAACTGAAGTTACACAGGCAATAACACACGACACAAACCAGTAACTGATCCTGATGGGGAGGACAGGCACGCCCTGGTGCTGGGCCACCCTTTGGGACAGCAGGAGGTCACTTGGACCAACCCTTCCCCAGCGTCAGCCTCCCCGCCTTGGTCTGCCACAACACAGGAACATCCTCATTAGGATAATAGGCAGATTTCCAGGATCCACTTCTGATTCCCTCGCCCTGGAACAGTCCCAAATATCACAGATGTTTTGACGGCTCTCCCAGAGGGCGGCAGCAGCTCGTCCTCCTCCACTTTCGGCACGTCGAGCCCTGGCATGCGGCGAGCAGCTGATGCCCCGCTCACAGTCAGGGATGGCAGCTCCCCCAGAGCTCCCAGGGAAGCCAGCACCCTCAGAGCAAGGCACCCAAGTGGGGTTGTGCCCAGCTGGGATTTTCAAAGCCATGTGGCGTTCTGGAGCTGCAGACTTCACTCTGTGCGTGCTGTTTTTGGGGAAAAATACGACTTTTTAGAGCATCCTGCAAACAAGTGCTGCTTCTGTTTTAAGGAAGTTGCAGAGGACAAAAGAAGGAGGGATGGATGTTAATTATTCCTTTCCACAGGCTTGAATAGGAAGCAAAACACTGAATGCCAGTTCGGTCAGTTTGACCATTATGGAAAAAGCAGGGAATAAACTTTCTGCATCAAGATTCTTTTCCACATCAGGAGGACTTTCCTCAGTCTTCCCCAGCCCTAAGCAAACACAGCTCAGATTTCCATGCTGGGTCCCATCCTGATGGCTACAGGATGGGACAGTGAGTCCAGAGAGATGAAACCATGCCTTGATTTGTTGGGTGAGCTCAGGAAATTATTTCCCTTCCACCTTCCCTCCTATTCTCCCCATCTGCCTCAGGAGAGGCTGGGAAGTTTATTTCATTCAGGATTTCAAAGTGCTTTGGAAAGTTCAAGTAAAATACAGCGTGGAGCTTTTGCTGCTGCTGTTTTATTTTTCCCTGCCAGTCAATTAGGGGAGAAAACCTGACCATCAGAAGTTATTCATTGCACTGTGTAACAGCCTCTTGTAGGATGTATCTTCTTGGGGAAGGAAACAACAGCTCCCTGTTTAAGGGAAGAGTGGAAATACCAGACAATAAAGGAGAAGCATCTCTGCACATGTCCAACCTGACCTGTCTCCCACCTGGTGTCCTCAAACCTGGCAAAAAAATCAAAGTTCAAGACAAAATTAACAGATAAGTGGCAGAATAACCATCCTTGGTGTCATCAAAGCCAGGCTGGATGGGGCTTGGAGAAACCTGGGACAGTGGAAGGTCCCCCTGCCCATGACAGGGAGTGGAATGGGATGAGCTGTAGGGTCCCTTTCCACCCAAACCATTCAGTGATTCCATGATTAGTGCCACAAACCTCATACCCTTGCTGGGCCTTTACTGAAAGCCCTTCACAAGTATTAACCAAAGAAAGTGCATTTAAGTCCCCTGTGAATAAATTTGGGACTTTAGGACCTAATGCTGTCTCCCAGGCCACAGAACAGTCCACCCCTAAAGCAGTCACTGGAGCAACTGGTGTTCCTGGGAGGTGTCATCCACGGTTTTCAGGTTTTTCTTGTACCTACACTTGCAATTCCCAGACCTTGAGGTGGTCCTGCATTTATGGACTGAGGAGGTGCCTGGGAAGGGGATTTGTGATACATTGTGGAATGCACATGGTGGGATTCCTGGGGCTGTCCTCTGTAGGACCAGGAGATGGACTTTGGGTTTCTTGTGGGTTCCTTCCAACACGGAATATTCTGATTCTGTGATTCTGTGATTCTATGATCGTGGACACAAAGATTCACTACCTCAGGGCTAAAATCCAGCTCTCTCCCTACCTTCTCCACACAGCCTTTTCCTTTGGAAGAAAGCCTGCAGCCTGTTATGGTGGGGAGGTAGCCATGAACAGATGGGATCTCACATGCTCATGATGAAGACCCCCTTCTTTAAAGCACCAAACTCATTTTCTCAAAGAGAAAAATCCAGGACAGACCATAATTATTCAAGTTAGAGCCAGGCAGAACACTGCAGTTAATTCTGTTCAGAAGGCCACATGTGCTGGCACTGTGAATGTCACCAGTGGTCACAAACCAAGGCCACCAGCAGAACTGATTCACCCAGGGCTACTCAAGCTCAGGAGGAAAACCCACCTGCAATGTTCCATGTTAGCCAGAGGCTGCAGATTCCAACTTTGTGCAGCCAGGACTTGTGGGATTATCATAGGATAGAGATGCCCATCCAATCCAGACCAACAAAATGACAGAACGCTTCTCAGAAGTTGTCCTGAAAGGATGTGGATCCAGCCATCATCCAGCATTCTTCACCCATACTCACAGGAATTTAGGAAGTGTTTTCTCTCCAATAGGGATCTTTGGAATGGAAAATATCTTTGATATTCATAGTCCTACTTCTATAACAGTTCCTCTCAAAACCAATGACATGAATCTTCCTTCTCCCCCACAAGAACGACCAAATCAACTCGATCATAAAATTTTATTTATTTTATTGTCCTCATTTGATCTGCCAGGTGGAGGTCAAGAGGAAATATTCCATTTTCTTTTGGATTTTAATTTAAAAATATCTGAGTTATCTTAGCTGATTGAAGCTGACCCCTGTAACACTGCTGCTGAATATTTCAGAGAAAGGAGCAATGCATCTGTCAGTGGGTGAGGATGAAATTCCTTTCTTGTCAGAAATGCTTCTGTAAACATTTTAATCAGGGTTGCTTTTGCAGCTGAATGACTACTGAGGTGGGAGCTGCAACTATCAGGAGTGGTGCAAGGATGTCAGGATTCCCTGGAACACTCCATTTTGTCCAAGTTGTTCCTGCTGTCATCTGGAACACAAGCTGATGGTAATTGGCTTTTTAATAACACCAGCACATTGTCCAGCACGACCAAGTGCCAGGACTGATTTGGGCTTTGTTTTCATGCAGTCTTCCAGAAAATTAATTGCTATCTCTGGTAGTGATAACACAGAGTCTTTAACACGAGAAGCTCCTCATGGTTTAAATAGTAAACTTATTGGAGGAGTGGTTGCCTTTTGCTTTTTTTTTTTTTTTTTGGTTTTTTTTTTTTTTTTTTTTTTTTTTTTTTGGTTTTTTTTTTTTTTTTTTTTTTTTGTTTAAACAAGATTTAATTTGCTCTGAGGAAGATTGATGTGAATTTAACTCCAGAGGCTGAAACTCAGGTTTTGATATGAGTTTTCTGTCCGTCCATCCACCCAGTTCATCTACAACTGACAAGCCTCCCAGTGATGAGGGGACTCCAGGGAGCAAACAGAAGGATTCACTCCAGCTCCTGCCATTTTTTGGCCAAAGCCAATCCTGTGCAATTTCAGAGGAGCTCCCACCCAACAGGCACATCCTGCCTGTGGGTTTTGCACTGGGCAGTTTGGTAAATGAACATAAAATGCCTTTTCAGATGTTCCGCAGAGTAAATGCTTTTTCTCCTGTGCATTTGTCACTGGGCTAATGTTGAGAAGCAGCAGAATGGGCCATTTGCAATTGTCATGCTGAGCAGCCAAGAACAGCCATGTTCCAGGCCTGTGGATTGTCAGCTGGCACTTGAGGTGTGGCCCTTAAATTATTAAAATGATTAGTCTTTGGAGTTTTAAAACATTTCCTACTGTGTGACACTTACGGGTGCTCTGCTGGGATTAAGTGGCTCATTTTTGTGGGATCCTAAATTTTGAGCCAAGCCAAAGTGCCTTGTTCATGAAGTCTTCTGAAATAATCTTTGTAATCACAGAATCACAAAAGGTTTGTGTTGGCAGGGACCTTAAAGCTCATCTTGTTCCCCCTTCTGCCACGGGCAGGGATGTCACTCACTAGATCAGGTTGCTCAGGACCCTATCCAATAAATCCAATAAATAAACCAAATTTGTTACAAATTCCTATTGTTCACCTCTCTTGTCCTGCCACAAAGAGGGAGAGACTGGGTCAGGACCTTTCCATTATGAATCCAGAACTTGAAACTTCAAAGCTAAAGCCTCAAATTCTGACCCAAGTTGATGGGAATCAAACATTTCACTGAGGAATTCCAATGGAACAAAATGTGAGAGGAAAAAAAAAAGTATGTTGAAGAAGCAATTTCTTCATAAGTGCCCACAGCACCAGACTGCTGGGGAAAAAATGCTGTGCCAATAACCCTCTTCCTGAAAGATTTTCCTAACTTTAAGTGAATCCCAGCCTGGCATTTTCATGGGAGGTGTCTCTCCTTGGATGATGCAGGCTCACACTGACTTAGAACTGGCACTTAGAGCACCACCATGGTGGTGGTGCTACAGAACATGTTCTGGCCCATTCCTTGCCACGAGAGGACCACAGGTCTTCAGGTTGGATCTAAATTTATTTTTCTTAATGATTCAGTATCATAATGCCCTTAATGCCCTTAGAAGGATCTCCCTGCATTCTCTACACTTCCAACCCTTGTTATTTTGGAAGCTCCTGAAGCTTTTTAAGAACCACAGTCACACTTTGTCTCCTTTCTCAGCAAAGGGAAGTTATTTCACTTTATTTCTCTTGTTTCATGCTGCTGTGGCCCAGGAAGAAAGAATTCACTGGGCTGTTAGAAGGTTTACAAGGGGTTGCCCTGGCACTGGTTTGGAGAAGGGATGGGAGGATTCAGCATCCCCATCTGAGGCTGTTCACAGAGGGGATAGTGCTTAGAATTATTGTCCTGTGCAAACTGCTTGGCAGGAGCACTGCTTCTCCCCCACAAGGATGGTGGGAGGTGCATCATCTTCCTCTCTGCAGAGTTGCTGTGAAATTAATGTGGCCATATGGAAGTAGGCTGCAGATCTTGACTGTCTAACACACTCCAGTTTCCAAAATCATGCTCCCGACACAACGCACCCATAGGCTGCTCCAAGCCCAAGCCTCGTGGCAAAAAGACAATTTTGCTCCTCTGCATCAGCCAAGGTACTCTTAGGTGTGAAAGCTAAAGGTCTCGAGCAATTTATAACTGCTAATGTTCTGGCCCTGAAATAATCATGGAAGACATTTTATTTTCTGTTTATTCCTCCTGCCTTGAAGTGAATCAACTTCTGAGCTCACACCATGTGACGGTGGCTGTGGCGCATGAGTTTTCTGTGCCAGGAGAGAGTATCCAGGCAACTAGACCAGATATCAAAATCTTGTCAGATTTTTCCCACCCTGTATTTTGTCTGTCTTATGGCCCTTATTACCACCGAATTCAGGACCCGTTGATCTCTAACAAATTCATCTCGCAGCTGCCTTTTGCAGACAGAGGAATGTCTCCATTCTGCAGATGGAGATGGGAGACATGGAGAGCCCTGTAGGAAAGTCGAGTGAAGTAGGGATTGAGATAGGATATCCCAGGTCATTAACCAGTACGAGAGTCCCTTGTGTAAAGGTGGGGACAGTTTTGAGTGTGAGGAGTTCAAGCTAAAAAAGGAAAATTAACAAGGTGTTGTCTTGCTTGATTGTAGGAGAATTTGGGCTGGAAGGATGTTTGAGGTCTTTGGTCTAACCTCCTCTTCAAGAAAGGTCAGCCCTGGGTTAAGACCAGGTTGTTCATCCAGTTAGGCCTTAAAAACACCCAAAGACTGAGACTGCACAACTGCAACCAGCCCTGCAAGTATTCAAAAGTTATTTGGATGTGGCATTTGAGGACATGGTTTAGGTGGGCTTGGAAGTGCTTTTTTTGGAGGGCTTTTCCAGCACAAATGATTCTGCAATTCTACTCTGAAGACCTCTGCAAGAAGATCCTTAGACCATCCATAACATCTCTGAACTTGTCACCTATCCCTGGGCAGGAAAACCAGATCAATTCACCTGTCATTGTAATTCCTCCCCTGTAAGTGAGACACAAAAGCCGAATCCTACAGCATTAACTTTTAATGCTGATCCTTTTTGTTCCTGCTTTTTGTTCAGCACTTCACTGTCAAAAGGAGAAATTGAGGGAGACAGGCATCATTTCTTGTATGACCAAACAGCCACATCCGAGAGAAATACCTGATTTTTTTCCCTGAGTAGTTCGGAATGTGGAAGTCAGTCATGGGCATTGTCATGGCAGAACGATGTCTGGATACTGAATTAGACTATAACTAAGTGGGGAATTTCAAAACCCAAGAATTATTTGTTACCTTGCAGAGATTTACCATCCTATTAGGGCAAGAATAAAGTTTCTTCTATTTTAAGTTTAAAAAAGTGATGGTGACAGCCAAACAATTTTGAAATTGGGGTGGAGTCAGGAGAATCATATACCATTTTAATTCCTTGTCATTAAAGTGTACTCTGGTTTTATTTCTTCAGCAATTCCAAAATGCATTTGTTTCAAAGCCTATGTCCTAATTAAAAAGCCCTGTGCCCTGAAATAAGAGATGGCACGCATGAACGTCCTAAATAAAGAAAAAGAAATAAATAAAAGGCCTGTTAAATTTTATCCATAATGTTCATGAATGAAGAAGCATCCTCCTTTTCCTTTTTGACCTATGGATATCATTAATATGGACTGTTCGAGCACAATGAACTGGAAAGAATGGTAATATTTTTAATTTCCTCTCTTGGGGAGAAATAGATGCTTTTCCACAGTAATGTTCACATGGGTGATAGACTGACTTCTGGCTTTTATCTTGGATTTTGTGGGGATCTCAGAATACAGTCTTATTATTTAGGAAAACAATATCAATGCTACAAATTCTAATGAGCCTTCCAGAGGAGGCTCACAGAGGTTCTTCCTGAGTGACCTGGGGTTGAAAACAGCTCAAAATTCCTGCAGTCAGCTTGGCCAGCCTTGGTTATAAAGTCAGTAAAATGATGATTTTGCAGTAGGTTACAGGTGTAATTCAGCTTTGTCAGTTTAGCCTGACATTTGATTTGTACTTTTTGCTGACGCAAGAAAAAAAAAAAAAAAAACAACAAACAAAGGGAAGGGGAGAAAAAAGGTTTGGGTATTTTTTATTTTTTTTTTTTTTGCTACCAAACATGAAATACAATGATGTGGCATGATAAGAGCATGCACTTGTGCAAGGCTCTTCGGATGAAAATGTAGTTGTTAAAGTACTGGAAGAAAAAGGCTTTATTTGGAGAATGAAGCTTTAGGGTTAGCTATTAGGAAAGCTCTTCCACTCCAAGAGTGGAAGAGGGGTTTTTCCAAGAACTGCATCAGTATGACTGTGACATCTTCAAGAAGCAGTTGTGGCTTGAGTGGGGAACTTCATGGATCTGACATGACCCCCAGCAAGTTTCAGACAGGTCCTGGCTGTAGGGGATCACTCTCCCATGTTCCTCTGTCGCTGCATAGCCTGGGAAGGTCCTGGAAAACCCTCATTGGGCTGAAGGGCTGAGCCAAATATCCACTGAGCCCATTTCTTTCCACTCTGGGGCAAGAGGAGTCTGACCACCATCTGGGAAAGCCTCTGGATGTCCATCCATCCATCCATCCATCCATCCATCCATCCATCCATCCATCCATCCATCCATCCATCCATCCATCCATCCAT